>JAVHLV010000049.1:0-294997 GCA_036785495.1 Colletotrichum neosansevieriae | reverse complement strand
TAATATAGATTAGTTATATATATATATATATTAATAGCAGAGATATATAGATATAATAAAGGCACTCTACTCTCTGAGAAGCCTTTAAAGACTATTAAAAAGAGTAAAAGAATCTGCTTCTAAGTACTATTAATAAAGGCTAGAACTATAAGGGCTAGAAAGAATAGCAAATAATATAACTCCACCTATAAATAGGCTAGAATAATAAAAATAGGCTTAAAAGATATATAAAGTAATTTATAGATCTAATTAAAAGAGATCACTAAAAATAAGTATAAATTTGCTGAGAAATTTCTAAAAAACTTAAAAATTAAGTATTAAGATATTTATAATAATAATAAGTTCTCCCCTCCTCTATGCTCCTCCTCTCTCCTTAACTATAGTCCTTTTAGCAATTATACTGCTAAGTCCCACTTATCCTATCCTAATAGTAAATTAATAAAAGACTATAAGACTCTAATAGTATAAGAAGAACTTCTACTCTATAAAGGAGAGGTAATAAAGGCTAATATTATAAGATACTAGTAAAAGGTGGAATTACTACTATATATTATAGTAATAATAAGATCTAATATCTTATTTATAGTTAGTAGACTTACCTGTTTTAACTAAAACTCTAGGCCTTATTACTAATATGCTACTAACTATATTATTTAATACCTTATATAAATAAAGAGATTATGCCTAGAATATAGAGTTTCTGAGAGATTAACTAAAGGACTTAAAGTTATATTAGATATTAGTTTTGCTAATAATATACTAAACTATAAGAGCTTCTAATCCTTTATAATAAAGCTCTTTAGAGAGATAATATTATAAAGGGTAAATAAGTAAAATATAGTTACTATATTAACTATAGAGGTAGAGCTTCTTGCTCTCTCTTAAATAGTAGAGGAGGAACTATTTATAAGTTAACTTATTACTACCCTATAAGTCTCTCTCTTAAATAAAAAACCACCTAAATTTATAGGTTTTATAGCTGCTAATATACTAAAAGTTATAATCTAATATAATAACCTATAAACTATAGGTTTTATTATAAAAGAGATATTCTAGCTATAGATAAAACTCTGCTATATTAATATCTATAACTATTAGTTATAATAGGAGGTTATAGAAGGGTATATTAAGGTTATTTATATCCCTTTAACTAAACTAATAGCTAATAGACTTATAAAAGCCCTTTTATAGTAGTTTTATAAGAGATTTATTACTTAGTTAGGCCTTATTAATAAGTTATAAATAATTATAGAGGCCTAGAAGAGAGAGGAGTTATAAGATACTAATAGTAATATTAGGCCTAGATTTAAGTAGGTCTAATATCTAACCTAAAGGGGTAACTTTATAGTTACTATACTAGTTAAATTAACCTGCTAAATATCTCACTAACTATAATACTAAACCTATATAAAAGGGAGGGTATTATGCTAATATTTAAGCCTTTAAGCGTACAGTTTACTAGGAACTTTACTTATATAAGATTAAGTCTTCTTTGCTTTCTCACTATTATATAATAACTCCTCTTTAAAAGCTAATAATACTCTTATAAGCTATACTAATAAGACCTTGCTATTAATAGTAATACCTCCTTAAAATACTCTATAAGTAGTAATAAAGGGTAATAGAGAGTAGTAATCCCTCTTACTATAAAAGAATAATCCTATAAGATAAAGTGGTTAAATTAAGCTAAACTAAATAACTATAAAAGAAGTAATATCCCCTCTATATAATAATCCCTCTTACTAATAAGATTTTTAAGTTAGTGCTACTTAAATAAGACTATTATTACTAACTTTCTAGGTATAGCTTATAAAGCCTCAAATTAGATAAGAAGACTAAGTTATAATACTATAATTAAGAGCTAAGAGCCTAAATACTTTATAATAACCTATAGATAATACTAGGAGATAATACTAGAGAAGGTATTATAAGATAGGTAAATAATAGGGTTATAAAGTTATTAGTAGGTATATAGAATATTAGATAACTTTATATTAAATAGATATATTTAAATAACCTTAAATATGCTGGATTTAAAGTGCTTTGAAGTTAATTAGCAAACTTAGCTAGTTATGCTAAATTACACTATATTATATTAAAACTGAAGGGGCGTGTTAAATTAACCCCTTAGTATATGCAGTGACGCGCTAAGTGCGCGCAAAAGCAGCAGCAACTATAGCGCAATAGCGTGACATAGATATTAGCCACTTTTAGGCATAAATAACGCGTGGATCTATGCGCAGAGATTTCCAGATAGCTACACACTTAATATATTATTATTTTGCACTCTATACTATACGATTTGACAAGAGGCATAAGTAGTGATTTAAGGGCATAAGTGATAACTCAGAGGCTTAATAATATATAAGAGGAGCACTAGGCACACTATAATTTAGTATAAGGATAGCTTTGCTTATATAACTTTAATTGATATACTTATTAGACCCTTATTTCTAACCCCTAACTATATATAGGATCCTTATTATTATATAGTAGTATAACTTATATAATATTATAAATTAGATCTGCCTTATAATAGTTATTAAAATAGCAAAACAAAGTTATATAACTGTCTAATATAATATATATATTATAAGTATATTAATATGCTTCTAAGAAGTTATATAGTTATCTATAGTTATAGTAAGTATACTATAAAGCTTAGAGGTAGTAAGGCCTTAAAATAAAGCTATTATAGATCTTTAATAGAAGATTACTAAGCTATAGTTAGCTTACTAATAGATATATAAAGAGTATAATACTTTTTAAATATAGTTATAGAGTATATAAGGGACTACTTCTATACTGCTTATAGTTAATAATAATAGCAGAGATATATCCTCTCTAATAGTGCTACTACTATTAAGAACTCTAGTAAGCCTAGCCTACTCTTACTTTAGTATATAGGAGAAGACTAGCTATTTAGATATTATAATAATAAACACTCTGCTAATAATATAGACACCTAGTAAGACTTCTAAACTAGATTTAGATTAGTTTAAGGGCCTTAAAATAAAGTTTTTTAAGGATCTATATCTAAAGAGATCTGTAAATTAGATTATATAGTTAATATAAGTATAAATCTTAATAGCAGTTTATAGAGTAGCTCTTAGAGATATATTGACCCTAGTAGAGGATTTCTAGATTATAATTAAGATATATAATAATCTTATAGAAGAGCCTTTATTCCTTATAGTATATATATAGAGTAGTTCTAAGATTTAGAATACCTTTATATAGATATATACTAGTATTAGTATTATTCTGAGAGGATAAATATAAGACTAGATATATACTCTTAAGCTTATAAAAAGCAATTCTATATTATATATCTTAAAGTTTAATAAGCTATAGTATAGATATTAATAGGTAGGTAGCACTATCTCTTTTAAAGATACTATTTAAGTATTTATCTAAGAAGCTAAAGAGTAGTACTATAACTAGGCTATTTACTAGAAGTTAAAGCATTATAATAGATCTATAATAATAGTTAAAGAACTTATAGCAGATCTCTAAAATAAGGCTTATATAACTAATAAGGTAAAGTCTGCACTTATTATATAAATAATAAATAAAGTATCTAAGAAAGATACTAAAAAGGAGTCTAAGAAGAGAGATTATATAAACTATACTTATTATAGCTATAGCTATACTAATACTATATAGTAAGTATACCCTATCTATAAAGCTATTAATAAAAGTTTGCTAATATTATAAAAGAGTAATAATAAGATAGATATATCTAAGAAGGAGTCTATAAAGGAGAGTTAGAAAATAATAGAGTAAGTTTACTATACCTTTATAAACTTAAATAACTTTTAGGTAGTATAGAGTAATCTTAGAATATACTTAGTATATAAGACTATATCTAAGAATACTAAAAGAGAAGAAACTATTTTAAGGATAGTTAAGTAAAGTAATAATACTTAGCTATAAAATATAGGTGCAAATATATATATAATAAATAATATATTATAGTATAATAATAATAAGTATCCCCTTTTAATAACTCTATATATAATATATATAGGAAAAGGTTTTATCTACTCTAAGTATATAGAAATAGTTATACTATGCTTTAATAATAGAGAGTTAATATAATTATAAAATATATTATATTATAAGAGTATAGCTATAGGCCTTAACCAGAAAGGGCTAGAATGCTAAATATAGGTGTCTATTACTATATTAGACTATTGCTTAATATTCTAAGTCTATTATACTTAGAGTTTTTTCTAAGGTATTAGTGGTAGCTGCCTACTAGCTAACCTTTTACTAATTATATATCTATATATATATACCTAATCCTTATTCCCTTATAATTACCCCCCTCTCTAAAGCCTTAGTTCCCAAAATATTATATAGAGCTTATAGCTCTTTAGTGGTCTTTGCTGCTTAGTAGCTAATTAGTTAGTATAAGTTAGGCTATATAATATTTAAGTTATAATAGCTATTATATTATATAACCTTTATTCCTTCCTTTATTAAATAGAAGTAACTATAGTAAGTAATATATTTTTATTACTAATTATTACTATTATTTATATATACCTATTAGATTAATTTTTCTAATTAGTTACTAACTATTAGGTAACAGGTTAGTAGTATATATCTATTATAATTATTATATCCTATCACTAAGTAACCCCTTAAATATAAAAGGGTTTCTTCTCCTAAGATCTCTAATCTTAGAAATTTCTTCCCTTAACTATACTTTTTTCTTTTTCCTCCCCTTAACTAATAGCTCTCTTTTACTACTAGTTTACTAATTATTTACCTTAATTATTATATCTCTATTTATTTCTTTCTTTTCTATCTTTTTTTTCTTTTTATCTTTATTCCTATCTATTTACTAATAAATCACTATAATATCTTATATTACTTATATAGATATAATCCTTATAAAGTTTCTCTATAAGTCTAAAAACCTTTCTAGTAATCTAACTAGTAATACTAATAATAGTTATTTCTATCTTAGCTACCTCTCTAAGATATACCTTAATATCCTTAACCTTTACTATATATATAATAACTATATATAGAAATACCTATCCTATAACTTTAATAAGAAGAAGTATTTAACTATAAGTTTACTAATTTATTACTAACTATTTATTATATTCTAACCTCTTTTTAGGTTTCTTAAAAGCTCTAGAATATTATCTAGGCTACTTAGAATATATTTTACTAGATTAAGCTCTAAAAGTAGGAGAGCTCTCTCACTCCTTATTATTATTTCTAACTCTTATAATTACTTACTAACTACTTAGTAGCTTAAAAGCAGGTTAGTAAGCTTATTTATAACCCTACTACTACTACTAGCTCCTAGAATATAGAGTAGCTATAGTTATAGAAGCTCTCTTCTATTTATAAGTATCTTTCTCTTAATATTATAGTTTAAGTATAATTATTATTACCTTCCCTTTACTAAATATTTACTATTAATAATAATTTAGGTTAGCACTCTTTATAATAGTATTAATATTCTCTAGTAACTAAATACCACCTAGCTACCCTATATCTATAATAATATCCTAGCTATATATCTCTCTAATAAGATTAACTAACTGCTTAATAACTCTTTAATAAAGCTTATCTCTAAGATCCTATATAAGCATAATATTAATAAGTTCCCTGCCTTTTATAATAAGTTCTAGGAGGGCCTTACTACTTTTATAGTAAATAATATTCCTACCTGCTTTATTACTATTACTAGTATCTGCCTAGTCTTATATATCTCTTTTCTCTATACTCTAACTAAGAAGCATAGCCTAGAAGGTAGTAAGAGCTTAGTAAAGAAAAAGCTAGCTATTAAGGTCTCTAATAAGTCTAATAATAAGTCTCAGATAGCAGATAGTTAGCCTATTAGTAGTAATAATAATAGTAATAGTAATAATAGTAATACTAGTAGTAGTAGTAATATAGGTAGCAGTAATACTAGTAGTAGTAGTATTAGCTATACCCCTTCTCCTAATAGTATCACTACCTATAGTAGTAAATCTACTAGAAGCTCTAAGCCTTTACTAAATAGTAGCTATAATACTTATAGTAGTTATAGTTATAGTTATAGTTATAGTTATAGTTATAGTAGCTAGTAATTAGCTATAGTAGATTATTAGCTATCTTTTTCTATTTTTTTATAGGATAATACCCTCTTCTTCTACTATATAGTTAGTAGCAGTTTACTACTTATAAATTAAAAGTTTTACTTTCCTAAACTTAGTTTTATTTTTACCTTTTTATATACCTAACCTTTAATAACCTATTACTAAAGTCTATATAGCTAGTTATCCTATTTTCTATAAGCTTTTCTAAACTGCTTATTAAACTTCTAAACAGCTTCCTATATATTTATTAGGTTTTCTATAAGTTCCTATATATTATACTCTATAAGCTATTCTGCCCACTTAACTAAGTACTATATATTATTACTATCCTCTTACTATATAATAATCTCCTCTACCTCCTATTCTTTTAGCTTATCTTTAAGCTCTAGATATATAGGTAAGCCTTTACTATCTCCTTAGTAACTATCCTATAGCTTTAGTAGGGTAACTAAGAAAATATTATATATTCTCTAGTACTATTCTAGCAGATAGACCCTATAAGCCTATATCTTAACTATCTTAGTAATAGACACTTTAATAAACCTTAGTACTAATTTTCTATTCTTAAACTAGAAGTTCTTTATTAATAGCCTAATAACTTATCTCTAATAGTAGGCCTGCTCCTTATACCTTATATTATAATACTTAGCTTATATCACTATTACCTTTAGCTACTATTTCTATACCCTTATATAGAGTCTTATAATATACTTAATCTACTCCTATATACCCTATACTATAACCCTATCTGCTAGAATAGTATACTCTATATAGTATAGATAGTAGCTATATAAAGCCTCTATTAGTAAGATACTAATAGTGCTATAGTAACTATTATTATATATAAACTTAGCTTCTAGTAACTATACTGCCTATTTATATAGTAACTTACTAGTATAAGCCTATAAATACTTCTCTAGTATCTAATAGGTTCTTTTAGACTACCTATTAGTTTAGAGGTAGTATATTATAGAGAGGCAGCACTTAATAGCTCTCTCTTATATAAACTCTTTCTAAAATTAGCTTATAAGGAGTTTATCTTAGTTACTAATAATACCCTCTAGAGTGCTAAAATAATATTCTACCTATTTATAGATAATTTATACTAGCTTAGTAGTAGTTAGCTACTTAGTAGTTAGAATAAATATAGTAAACTTAGTTATTCTATATACTATAACTAGTATAGTATTATACTTACTATTTTTATACTAATAGCTTATTAGTAACCTAGTAATAAAGTCTAAGCTAATCTCTTAGAATAAGTATACTAATAGAAGTAATAACTATAACTTCTTATAGAGCTTATACCTAGAAATATAGTTTCCTTAGTATATATTATAACTTATAATATAGTTATATATATTAGTAGCTAGGTTTAGCTAATAGAACTTTCTTAAAATTAACTTAGTAGTCTTATTTATCTCTATATAACCTACCCTATAGTTATTATAGTATTAGTAAAGGATCTTAAGTCTTAGTAACCCTTCCTCTAGGATTTCTAACCTTCTCTTATAGAATAATATTTCCTTATTATTAACTATATAACCCCTATAGTTACTAGCTAGTCTATATACCCTCTCTAATTATATCTAGTAGTATAAGTTATTAGTTTATAGTTTATAGATAATCCTTTCTATTATCTCAGAGAGTTATTAGCTATATACTATTTTACCTACTATAAGCTCCCTTATAATCTAATATAGAATATACTATTATACTATAGTAATTCTAGCTCTAGATAAGTTCTCTTAGTTAATAACCCCTCACTAAGTATTCTCTATATTATCCCTTATACTTTAGTATTAGGTTATTATAGCTACTATAGTAGCAGGAATATTAGTATATCTCAGAGAGCTATACTAACTAGAAACTAAGATATCTCTGCTCCTAAAGCTATTTATTTCTATTTAAAAGGAGTATACTTTATTTATTTATACTATATTAATAAAGGCTTTTATAGTTTCTATACTACCTTCTAATATAGTAATCTTTTATTAAAGGTTTATTAATAGGTTAGTAATAAGCCCTAGCTTTCTTACTAGAATTAGAAGAATATTATTATATTTTACCTCTCTCTCTATATAGTCTAGTTTCCTAAATAGGCTATTAGCTAGGTTTATAACTTCTAACCTATATTCTAGGTTAAAGTTAAATACTAAGAGCTTATATACCTATTTAGTAAGCTTTTCTTAAAGATCCTATACTAATATACTAATAATACCCTTAAATATCTAGTAGTTTATAAAAACTAGAAATTTCTTTAATATTTCCTATAAATAGTAAGCTTAGTAGTCTAGACTTTCTATAATAGCTAGAAGCTTCTACTAGTCTATACCCTATTACTACTCTATATTACTAAGCTTCTATAAATAGTAGATACCTAGTTACTACTAACTATTAATATTCTAAGATAAAATACTAGTAATAGTCTTAGTAGAGATATCTATCTTAACTCTTATCTTATAGGTTAGGTTTTAGTATTAGAGAATAGTTACTAAATAGAAAATAAGTTAAAGTCTCTTAAATACTTATTAAGCCTCTTTTAGCTAGTTAAAGTTATCTCCCTTTTTACTATTCTTACTACTTTTTAGAAGAGTAGTTATTAGAGCTACTATATCTAAATATCCTATAATAAACTTATAATAAAAGTTATAAAATCTAAGAAAAACCTAAACCTTCTAATATATCTTTAGCAGCTTCTATTTAGTAACTACTTAGATATAGATCTTATCTATTAAGATACCTTTAGATATAATAATATAACCTAGAAATTCCACCCTCTATTAGTAAAAGCTATATTTACTAAGCTTAGTATAGAGTGCTTATTAGCAAAGCCTATAAAGTATTTAGTAAAGGTTCTAAGTATACTAGTTTCTTATCTTAGAGTATACTATAATATTATCTATATATACTATATAGTAAATATCTACTAGCTTAGTAAAAACTTAGTAAATATATACTTAAAAGGTTACTAGGATATTTATTAGGCTAAATAGCATAACTATATACTTAAAATACCTATATCTTATTCTAAATACTATCTTCTAGTAGTTTTCTAGCTTAATATAGATATAGTAATATATATCCTAAATATTAATCTTTAAGATCTACTTTGCTCTCTAAAGCCTATCTAATAGCTTACTAATAAGAGGGAGTAGATATTAGTTTTTTATTATTACCTTATTTAGGCCTTAATAATCTATATAGAGGTATAAAGTATTATCTTTCTTTAAAATAAATAGAATAGATATACCTACCTTACTAGTTAAGAGTTAGATCTAGCCTATTACTTAGTTATTAATAATATACTACTAAAACTCTTTAAGTTACTACTTATTTAATAAATAGATTAGCTTATAGAGAGGTTTCTTTCCTTTAACTAGATTAATTATATACTTTATACCTTCTAGTATTAGATATTCCTTTACTACCTGCTTATTAAATATCTCCTATTTACTAAGTAGCTCTAGTAGTAGTTTAACCTCTTTTTTAGTAGAGTTATCTTTATTTAATACTTCTAAAAGCATTTTATATAGTAAAATATTTCCTAAAATATATATAATAAACACCTTCTAGCTATTTTTAATAATTTCTTATATAAATACTAATAGTTTAGTAATACTAAAGCACTTATACTTCTAGGTATTTATCCTAGTATTAATAATAATACTCTCCTTTCCTATAAAAAGCTAGAATAGAAGAAGGTTACTAGTTTCTTCTAGCTAGAAGGCCTTAGTAAATAGTTACTATATCTTTCTTAGCTATCCCTTTAAGTTAAGTAAGAAGAAAGTTAGCTAGTATATATTTTAGCTAGATATAGAGAACCTATTAAACCCTTCTAAGATAGAGGCTTTTACTACTATAAGTTATAGCTATAGTAACTTAATAAGTTAGCTGCTAATAATATTAACTTAGAAATATAAGTCTATATTAATAACTACTTTCTCTTTAATAAGGTTTTAGAGAATAATCACCTATCCCTTTATAGTATCTCCTCTAAAAAGGGTATCTAGTTCTGAAATAAGTATAAGAGTTACTAGTAGTAGCCCTCAGCCTACTTATTTTCTAATAAATTAAGTTCTTTAACCTCCTTAGTTATCTAAATTATATTAACTCTAACCTTATTAGTATAGGGTTAGAATACTACTAGTATCTTATTTATACCTATTTTATCTTCTAAGTACTTTTACCTATAATAGCTCTTCTTATTATACTTAAAATATACTATATCTCTAGGTATAATAGGTCTTATACTAGAGCTAAATATAGGCTTATTTAGAGCTATACTCTATAAGCTGCTAGTAAAAGATTAGTAAGATATTAGACTCTAACCTCTCTAAATACTCTTATAGCTAGATCTCTATTATAGAGCCTTTTAGCTAGTTTTAGCTAGGAGTAGCCTCCTTAATATATACTCTTTCTTAGTATATTACTTTCTACTTTTACTATATAGCAGGTTACTACTATATTACTAATATATCTCCTATAGCTACTCTACTTTTATAGCTATATCTCTAAGCCTCTTAATCTTAACCTTCTATTACTCTAGCTCTCTTTATAGAAAAGAAGCTAACTAGAAGTATAAAGTATAAGCCTTAGCCTTACTATCTTCTAGATCTAGTATATCTAGGTTTTAGTATATTACTAACTACTTAGTAAAGAATTATATTAGAGACTATATCTCCTTCTAATATATTATATCTAGCTTCTTATAATACCTCTACTCCTAAAGCTTAGAGTTAATATACTATTAGTAAGTAAATACTATAAAGTTAGTCTATATAAAATCCCCTTCTAACCTAGTTCTATAATATCTCTATTAGATTTATAGGATTAAATTTATCTTTATAAGTAACTATTAAACCTGCTACTCTAGTATACTACTAATATATAGTTAGTTTCTATCCTTAATTACCTAGATCTAATTACTAATCTAATCTACTATAAAGTCCTCTATTATAGTATAGTAATTATATATAGAGGGTTTAGTCTAATCCCACTATAAGTTCCTAACTACTATATAGTTAGTAAGCTGCTATAGAAGAGCAGTTATTTGCTCTTTATAGTACTACTACTATAGCTATATCTATTCTATAAGATTCTCCTACTACCTCTATATAAATATTATAGCCTAGATCAGGGCTTCTAAGATACTATTCTTATATAGAGTGTGTAATAGGATACTATATTAGCTACCTATTACTATATATATATAGAGTAATATCTAAGATCTAGTATATTCTCAGATAGTTACTCCTTCTAGAATATCTTCTCTAGGTTTATCTAGCTTCTCCTTATAATACTTATATAAATTCCCTTATATCTTAGAACTTAGCAAGTAACTAGTATTATATTAGCTAAGGCTCTATTAATTATATTCTATATAGCTAACCTAAAATTCTTTATAGTTAAACTCCGCTACTAATTAGTTAGCATACTATTACTTATTTATTTTAGATATTCTAACTAGCACTAGTTTCTTAAATTAAGGTAGAAGTAATAGAATTATAAGAGTATAGCTATAGGCCTTAACTAGGAAGGGCTAGAATACTAAATATAGGTATCTGTTACTATATTAAACTATTACTTAACGTTCTAAGTCTATTATGCTTAGAGCTTTTCCTAAAGTATTAGTAGCAGCCACCTACTAGCTAACCTTTTGCTAATTGCACGTCTATGTATATGCACCTAATCCTTATTCCCTTATATATATATACTAAGCTTTTCTATTAATATATTTAGTAGAGAGAGATTTTACCTTAATAGAGGTTACTTTAATAAGAATAAGCTTATTAGAGTTAATAAGTAAGTATTTATAACACTTAATATATATTAAAGAGGTTTTAACCTTAATATAATATATAAGAGAGATTTAAGTATATAGATAATATATACTATATAGTAAAAGACTAAATCTAAGCTCTAATATAGGAGACTTAGTTACTTAGACTTTAGAGAGATAAAAAAGACTATTTAGATAATAAAGGGCTGTGTAATATCCTCTAAGTTAGTAGTTCTATAACTTTATAAGACCTATAATCTCTTAAAAAGCCTAAGATACTTTCTATAAACACTAAGGCACTATATAAAGAAGATAGGAGATATTCTTTATATTAATATTAGAGAAGTAAAGCTAGTAAAATACTTTAAATACTTCTTACTAGTTATAGATAATAAGATATACTTCTAAGTAATTATCTTTACTAATATAAAAGATAAGCTAGTATACTAATTAAGGATTTATCTCTAAGAGTAAAAGAATACCTTTAGTATAGCAGTAAAGGTTATCTATATAGATAATATAGGGGAGTTTATAGTAACTTACCTTAAAGCTATACTATAAGATAATAGAATAAAGATAGAGTTATTGCTACTATATATATATAAGCAGAATAGTATAGCAGAGCGTATAATTTAGATTATTCTAGATAAGATATATGCTTTAAGTATTAATTTAGAGGTTCTAGTAGACTTATAGCTATATTTACCTATAATAGCAGTCTATATTATTAATTACTCCTATACTATAGCTATTATAGGTAAGATACTTATTTAGGCGCTCTATAATAAGTTATTAAGCCTAGAAGGAGACTATATATCTAATATAAGCTAGTTATAAGTTATTAAAAGTATCTGCTTTACTTATATTAATCTAGAGGTCTAGATAAAGAGTAAAAAGATAGTAGTATATATAGAGAAAAGTATTCTTATTAATTATTATAGAGATTAAATATATAGAATATAGATACTAAAGTAGGATAAGATTATTATTTACTTTAATATTATCTTCTATAAATTAGTAATAGAGCTAGAAGAGTATTAGAGAATATTTCTACCTAGCTAAGACCTATAGTTCTAGAGCTATATATAAAAAATTACAAACTAGATATATAAAGTATATCTATAAATCAGAGAGACTAGATTTCTAAGAGGAGAGAGCATAGCTTATACTTATACTATAACTCTTATAACTAACCTCTTTATAAGTAATTAGGAAATAAGTTTATAGCCTTATATAGACTTAATAACTATTATAGAAGTATAGAATAGATCTATAAATAACTAGTTAAAGTGGGTAGAAGTAGCTTTTACTAAGATATATAAGCTTATAGAAAAAGGGGTATTATAGTTTATTAATAAGGAGGAGGCACTATAAAGCCTCTAACTAATAGCTAAATAGGTTTAGAAGTATAAAAAAGCCTATAATAAGCTTATAAAGTATAAGGTATAAATTATAGTAAGAGGCTTTCTATAAGTTTCTAGGTAAGACTTTACCTAGATATATACCTTAATATCTTAAATAGTATTATAGTAGATCCTATTAGCCTATATATAATAAAAAGGATATTCTATATAGTAATAGGACTTTATTAGCATATATTTAAATAGAGAGCTAGAGGAGATAGTCTATATAATACCTTTCTCTTTAATTAAGGAGTTCTTTATAGACCTATAATATAGTAGCCTTATAACTATATATAGTTATAAAGGAGATTAAGAGTAAGTTATTAGACTCTATAAAGCTCTATATAGGCTATAATAGGGTGGGAGATAGTAGTAGAAGAAGTTATAAGAAATTCTCTAGTATATAGAATTTATACTACTATATTTAGATAATATAACTTACTATAATAGAGCTCTAGATATTATAATAGTAATATATATTAATAATATTCTAGTAACAGGGCTAGAAGCTACTCTAGATATAATTTATAAATATATAAGTAATAAGATTAAGGTTAATAATCTTAGAGTATCTAATAGCTTTCTTAGTATTTAACTTACCTTTAATAAGAAGTATTAGAAGACTATTATTAGCTAAGAGATATACTTAGCTAATATAGTATAGAAATTTAGAGCAGAGATTAGGCCTATAAAGATACCTATTAAGACTAGAGTGCTTAACTTTATAGTTTCTAGTATAGAGACCTTACTAGATCTAGATCTCTAGAACTAGTACTAGAGAGTATTAGATAAAGTTAGCTTTAAAGCGCTTATAATATAGCCTAATCTCTCCTTTAGTATAGAATTATAGACTAGGTTCTCTTATTATTCTAATAAGTTATATAAGAAGAGTATAAAGTGCTTAATATAATATCTTAGTATATATTCCTTCTTTATAATAAGTTATAATAATAAATATAAAGCTAGAAACCTAAATAAATAGGGTCTTTATAGCTATATTAATAGTAACTATACTAGCTATAAGAATATAGTATATTTAATAATAGAATAGATCTTCTTTATAGCTAATAGGCTTATATTATAGAGATTATAATAACAGGCTATAGTTTCTAAGTTATTGACTAAGACTAAGTACTATATAGTATTATCTATTATATTAGAAGCACTTTAGATATATAATTTCCTAAGCAAACTCAGAATAGAGCTTAGAGGACCTCTTTATATATAGGTAGATAATATAGGAGCTATTATACTTATAAAGGGGAAGTCTATAAATAACTATATAAAGTATATATAGGTTTATAACTACTTTATATAAGAGGTTATTAAATATAGTAAGGTTAACTTTAAGTATATATTATTAGCAGATAATATAGCTAACCTACTTATAAAACTGCTTAGAAGGATAATCTTTAAATAACTCTATAAAAGGAGTAGTATAAGACTATTTAAAGCTAATACTGCTATAAAGAACTATACTAAGAAGGTTTAATATATATATAAACTAAGTTCTTAGTAAGGAGAAGTGTTATAACTATAGATAGTGCCTTACTATAATAAGCAGGCTATATATAGTGTAATATTAAGCTATATATAGGTTAGAGGTATAAGTAGTGATTTAAGGGTATAAGTAATAACTTAGAAGCTTAATAATATATAAGAGGAGTATTAAGCATACTATAATTTAGTATAAGAATAGCTTTGCTTATATAACTTTAATTAACACACTTATTAGACCCTTATTTCTGACCCCTAACTGTGTATGGGATCCTTGTTATTATATCCTGGACTTAGCCCTTTTAGCTACGTAGAGGTTAGCAGTTTGAGGTTTAAATCCCACTAGGTGCCTGCTGCGGCGTGATAATAGCGGACAGTAGGGCCGTGCGCTAGCGCAGTCCTAAGTTAGGCTCAGAGGGTGTGTACGTAGCGACGTTAGTCACGTGGACCTCGGGGTCTATATATGCTTATCTGTCTTATCTCTAATATGCTTAAGGGACTAAGCGCTTAGAGAGGGGGGTAATTATAAGAGACTGGTGTGATAACTAGCCTATATAAGCATATGTGTGGTGCATTCTGGCACAAAGTGCGCGGAATAGTGGATCTTTTATATATATAGTGCAATTAGTTATTATATTGCTGCAGCACACCACCTAAAGCGTTATAATTAATTATAAGAGTATAGCTATAGGCCTTAACTAGGAAGGGCTAGAATGCTAAATATAGGTATCTATTACTATATTAGACTATTGCTTAATGTTCTAAGTCTGTTATGCTTAGAGTTTTTTCTAAGATATAGGTAGTAGCTGCCTGCTAGCTAATCTTTTGCTAATTATATATCTATATATATATATCTAATTCTTATTTTCTTATAATTATTCCTCTCTCTAAAGCCTTAGTCTTTAAGATATTATATAGAGCTTATAGCTTTTTAGTGGTTTTTGCTATTTAGTAGCTTATTAGTTAGTATAAGTTAGACTATATAATATTTAAGTTATAATAGCTATTATATTATATAACCTTTATTTCTTCTTTTACTAGATAGAGGTAACTATAGTAAGTAATATATTTTTATTACTAATTATTACTATTATTTATATATACCTATTAGGTTAATTTTTTTAATTAGTTACTAACTATTAGGTAATAGGTTAGTAGTATATATTTATTATAATTATTATATTCTATTACTAAGTAACCTCTTAAGTATAAAAGGGTTTCTTCTTTTAAGGTCTTTGATTTTAGAAATTTCTTCTCTTAGCTATACTTTTTTCTTTTTCTTTCTCTTAACTAGTAGCTCTCTTTTACTACTAGTTTACTGATTATTTACCTTAATTATTATATTTCTATCTATTTCTTTCTTTTCTATCTTTTTTTCCTTCTTATCTTTATTTCTATCTATTTACTAATAAATTACTATAATATCTTATATTACTTATATAGATATAGTTCTTATAAAGTTCCTCTATAAGTCTGAGAACCTTTTTAGTAATCTAACTAGTAATATTAATAGCAGCTATCTCTATCTTAGCTATCTCTCTAAGATATACTTTAATATCCTTAACTTATACTATATATATAGTAACTATATATAAAAGTGCCTATTTTATAACTTTAATAAGAAGAAGTGTTTAGCTATAAGTTTGCTAATTTATTACTAACTATTTATTATATTCTAACCTCTTTTTAGGTTCTTTAAGAGCTCTAGGATACTATCTAGACTACTTAGAATATATTCTATTAGATTAAGCTCTAGGAGTAGGAGGGCTCTCTTACCCCTTATTATTATTTCTAACTTTTATAATTACTTACTAACTGCTTAATAGCTTAGAAGCAGGTTAGTAAGCTTATTTATAACCCTATTATTACTACTAGCTTCTAGAATATAGAGCAGCTATAGTTATAGAAGCTTTTTTCTATTTATAAGTATCTTTTCTTTAATATTATAGTCTAAGTATAATTATTATTACTTTCTCTTTATTAAATATTTACTATTAATAATAATTTAGGTTAGTACTCTTTATAATAGTATTAATATTCTCTAGTAACTAAATACTATCTAGCTGCTCTATATCTATAATAATACTCTAGCTATATATCTCTCTAATAAGATTAACTAACTACTTAATAACCCTTTAATAAAGTCTATTTCTAAGATTCTATATAAGTATAATATTAATAAGTTTCCTGCTTTTTATAATAAGCTCTAGGAGAGCCTTATTACTTTTATAGTAAATAATATTTCTATCTACTTTATTACTATTACTAGTATCTATCTAGTCTTATATACCTCTTTTCTCTATATTCTAACTAAGAAGTATAGTTTAGAGGGTAGTAAGAGCTTAGTAAAAAAGAAGCTAGCTATTAAGATCTCTAATAAGTCTAATAATAAGTCTTAGATAGTAGGTAGTTAGCTTATTAGTAGTAATAATAATAGTAGTAGTAGTAATAGTAATACTAGTAGTAGTAGTAATATAGGTAGTAGTAATACTAATAGTAATAGTATTAGTTATACCCCTTCTTCTAGTAGTGTTACTATCTATAGTAGTAAATCTACTAGAGGCTCTAAGCCTTTACTAAATAGTAGCTATAGTACTTATAGTAGTTATAGTTATAGTTATAGTTATAGTTATAGTTATAGTTATAGTAGCTAGTAGTTAGCCTCTTCTTCTACTATATAGTTAGTAGTAGTTTGCTGCTTATAAATTAAAAGTTTTGCTTTTCTAAAATTAGTTTTATTTTTACCTTCTTATATATCTAACTTTTAGTAACCTATTACTAAAGTCTATATAGCTAGTTATTCTATTTCTTATAGGCTTTTTTAGACTACTTATTAAACTTCTAAATAGCTTTCTATATATTTATTAGGTTCTCTATAGGTTTCTATATATTATATTCTATAAGCTATTCTATCCACTTAACTAAGTACTATATATTATTACTATTTCCTTACTATATAATAATCTCCTCTATCTCCTATTCTTCTAGCTTATTTTTAAGCTCTAGATATATAGGTAAGCTCTTACTATTATCTTAGTAACTATCTTATAGCTCTAGCAGGATAACTAAGAAAATATTATATATTCTCTAATACTATTCTAGTAGATAGACCCTATAGGTCTATATCCTAACTGCCTTAGTAATAGATACTTTAATAAATCTTAGTGCTAATTTTCTGTTTTTAAACTAGAAGTTCTTTATTAATAGTTTAATAACTTATCTCTAATAATAGGTCTGCTCCTTATACTTTATATTATAATACTTAGCTTATATTATTATTACTTTTAGCTACTATTTCTATACTCTTATATAGAATCTTATAATATGCTTAATCTGCTCCTATATACTCTATACTATAACCCTATTTGCTAGAATAATATATTCTATATAATATAGGTAGTAGCTATATAAAGCTTCTATTAGTAAGATACTAGTAATATTATAGTAACTATTATTATATATAAACTTAGCTTCTAGTAACTATACTACCTATTTATATAGTAACTTACTAGTATAAGCTTATAGATACTTCTCTAATATCTAATAGGTTTTTTTAGACTATCTATTAGTTTAGGGGTAGTATATTATAGAGAGGTAGCACTTAATAGCTCTCTCTTATATAAACTCTTTCTAAAATTAGCTTATAAGAAGTTTATCTTAGTTACTAATAATACCCTCTAAAGTGCTAAAATAATATTCTACCTATTTATAGATAATCTATACTAGCTTAGTAGTAGTTAGCTGCTTAGTAGTTAGAATAAATATAGTAAACTTAGTTATTCTATATACTATAATTAATATAGTATTATACTTACTATCTTTATATTAATAGCTTATTAATAATCTAGTAATAAAGTCTAAGCTAATCTCTTAGAATAGGTATATTAATAGAGATAGTAACTATAACTTCTTATAGAGCTTATATCTAGAAATATAGTTCTCTTAGTATATATTATAACTTATAATATAGTTATATATATTAGCAGCTAGGTTTAGCTAATAAAACTTTTTTAAAATTAACTTAATAGTCTTATTTATTTCTATATAACCTGCTTTATAGTTATTATAGTATTAGTAAAGGATTTTAAGTTTTAGTAACCCTTTTTCTAGGATTTCTAACCTTCTCTTATAGAATAATATTTCCTTATTATTAACTATATAACCCCTATAATTACTAGCTAGTCTATATACTCTCTCTAATTATATCTAGTAGTATAAGTTATTAACTTATAGTTTATAGATAATTCTTTCTATTACCTTAGAGAGTTATTAGCTATATACTATTTTACTTACTATAAGCTCTCTTATAATCTAATATAGAATATACTATTATACTATAGTAACTCTAACTCTAGATAAGTTCTCTTAGTTAATAACTTCTTACTAAGTGTTTTCTATATTACTCCTTATACTTTAATATTAGATTATTATAGCTACTATAGTAGCAGGAATATTAGTATATCTTAGAGAGCTATACTAACTAGAGACTAAGATATCTCTATTTTTAGAGCTATCTATTTCTATTTAGAAGAGGTATATTTTATTTACTTATATTATATTAATAAAAGCTTTTATAGTTTCTATACTACCTTTTAATATAATAATCTTCTATTAAAGGTTTACTAATAGGTTAGTAATAAGCTCTAGCTTTCTTACTAGAATTAGAAGAATATTATTATATTTTACCTTTCTCTCTATATAGTTTAGCCTCTTAGATAGGCTATTAGCTAGGTTTATAACTTTTAATCTATACTCTAGGTTAAAGTTAATTACTAAGAGCTTATATATCTATCTAGTAAGCCTTTTCTAAAAGTTCTATACTAATATATTAATAATACTCTTAAATACCTAGTAGTTTATAAGAACTAGAAATTTCTTTAATATTTTCTATAAGTAATAAGCCTAGTAGTCTAAACTTTCTATAATAGCTAGAAGCTTCTACTAGTCTATACTCTATTACTAGTCTATATTACTAAGCTTCTATAAGTAGTAGATAACTAGTTACTACTAACTATTAATATTTTAAGATAGAATACTAGTAATAGCCTTAATAGAGGTATTTATCTTAACTCTTATCTTATAGATTAGATTCTAATATTAGAAAATAGTTACTAAGTAGAAGGTAAGTTAAAGTTTCTTAAATACTTATTAAGCCTCTTTTAGCTAGTTAAAGTTATCTCCCTTTTTACTATTCTTACTACCTTTTAGAAGAGTAGTTATTAGAGCTACTATATCTAAATATCCTATAATAAACTTATAATAAAAGTTATAGAATCTGAGAAAAACCTAGATCTCTTAGTATATCTTTAGTAGCTTCTATTTAGTAACTACTTAGATATAGATCTTATTTATTAAAACACTCTTAGATATAATAATATAATCTAGGAATTCTACTCTCTATTAGTAGAAGCTATATTTACTAAGCTTAGTATAAAGTACCTATTAGTAAAGCCTATAAAACACTTAGTAAAGATTCTAAGTATATTAGTTTTTTATTTTAGAGTATACTATAATATTATTTATATATATTATATAGTAAGTGTTTAATAGCTTAGTAAGTGCTTAGTAAATATATATTTAGAAGGTTACTAGAGTATTTATTAGACTAAATAGTATAACTATATAT
This sequence comes from Colletotrichum neosansevieriae, assembly GCA_036785495.1. Taxonomy (NCBI): domain Eukaryota; kingdom Fungi; phylum Ascomycota; class Sordariomycetes; order Glomerellales; family Glomerellaceae; genus Colletotrichum; species Colletotrichum neosansevieriae. The sequence continues at coordinate 274,582 of JAVHLV010000049.1, read as the reverse complement.
TTAAAATACTTATATCTTATTCTAAATACTATCTTCTAGTAGTTCTCTAGCTTAATATAAATATAGTAATATATATTCTAAAAGTTAATCTTTAAGATCTACTTTGCTCTTTAAAGCCTATCTAATAGCTTACTAATAAGAGAGAGTAGATATTAGTTCTTTATTATTATCTTATTTAGGTCTTAATAATTTATATAGAGATATAAAATATTATCTTTCTTTAAAATAAATAGAATAAATATATCTATCTTACTAGTTAAGAGTTAGATCTAGCTTATTACTTAGTTATTAGTAATATATTATTAAAGCTCTTTAAGTTACTACTTATTTAATAGGTAGATTAGCTTATAGGAAGGTTTCTTCTCTTTAACTAGATTAATTATATACTTTATATCCTCTAATATTAAATATTTCTTTGCTACCTGCTTATTAAATATCTCCTATTTACTAAGTAGTTCTAGTAGTAGTCTAACCTCTTTTTTAGTAGAGTTATCTTTATCTAATACTTCTAAGAGCATTTTATATAGTAAAATATTTTCTAAGATATATATAATAAATACCTTCTAGCTATTTTTAATAATTTCTTATATAAATACTAATAGTTTAGTAATACTAAAGCACTTATACTTCTATATATTTATCCTAGTATTAATAATAATATTCTCCTTTTCTATAAAAAGCTAGAATAGAAGGAGGTTACTAGTTTCTTCTAGCTAGAAAGCTTTAGTAAATAGTTATTATATCTTTTTTAGCTATTCTTTTAAGTTAAGTAAAAAGAAGGTTAGCTAGTATATATTTTAGCTAGATATAGAGAACTTATTAAACCTTTCTAAGATAGAGGCTTTTACTATTATAGGTTATAGCTATAATAACTTAATAAGTTAGCTGCTAATAATATTAACTTAGAAATATAAGTCTATATTAATAACTACCTCCTCTTTAATAAGGTTTTAGAAAATAATTATCTATCTCTTTATAGTTTCTTTTCTAGAAAGAGTGTCTAGTTCTAGAGTAGATATAAGAGTTATTAGTAGTAGCTCCTAGCTTACTTATTTTCTAATAAGTTAAGTTTCTTAACCTCCTTAGTTATTTAGATTATATTAACTCTAGTCTTATTAGTATAGGGTTAGAATACTACTAATATCTTATTTATACCTATCTTATCTTCTAGATATTTCTACTTATAGTGCCTCTTCTTATTATACTTAAAATATACTATATCTCTAAGTATAGTAGGTTTTATACTAGGGTTAAATATAGGCTTATTTAAAGCTATGCTCTATAATCTGCTAGTAATAGGTTAGTAAGGTATTAGACTCTAGTCTTTCTAGGTGCTCTTATAGCTAGATTTCTACTATAGAGCTTTCTAGCTAGTTCTAGCTAGGAGTAGCCTTCTTAGTATATACTTTTTCTTAGTATATTGCTTCCTGCTTTTACTATATAATAGGTTATTACTATATTACTAATATATCTCTTATAGCTGCTCTGCTTTTATAGCTATATCTCTAAGCCTCTTAATCTTAACCTTTTATTACTCTAGCTCTCTTTATAGAAAAGAGGCTAACTAGAAATATAGAGTATAAGCCTTAGCCTTACTATTTTCTAGGTCTAGTATATCTAAGTTCTAGTATATTACTAACTACTTAGCAAAGAATTATATTAGAGACTATATCTCCTTTTAATATATTATATCTAGCTTCTTATAGTATCTCTATTTTTAAAGCTTAAAGTTAATATACTATTAATAAGTAAATACTATAAAGTTAGTTTATATAAGATTCCTTTCTAACCTAGTTCTATAGTGTCTCTATTAGGTTTATAGAGTTAAATTTATTTTTATAAGTAACTATTAGACCTACTATTTTAGTATACTGCTAGTATATAGTTAGTTTTTATTCTTAATTACCTAGATCTAGTTACTAATCTAGTCTACTATAAAGTCTTTAGTTATAGTATAGTAGTTATATATAGGGGGTTTATTCTAATCCTGCTATAGGTTCTTAGCTGCTATATAGTTATTAAGCTGCTATAGAAGAGCAGTTATCTGCTCTTTATACTACTACTATTATAGCTATATTTATTTTATAAGGTTCTCCTGCTACCTCTATATAAATATTATAGCCTAGATTAGAGCTTCTAAGGCGCTATTCTTATATAGAGTATATAATAGAGTGCTATATTAGCTACTTATTACTATATATATATATAGAGTAATATCTAAGATCTAGTATATTCTTAGATAGTTACTCCCTCTAAGATATCTTTTCTAGGTTTATCTAGCTCCTCCTTATAATATCTATGCAAATTCCCTTATATCTTAGAACTTAGTAAGTAACTAGAGTTATATTAGCTAAGGCTCTATTAATTATATTCTATATAGCTAACCTAAAGTTCTTTATAGTTAAACTCTACTACTAATTAGTTAATATACTATTACTTATTTATTTTAGATATTCTAACTAGTACTAGTCTCTTAAATTAAGATAGAAGTAATAGAATTATAAGAGTATAGCTATAAACCTTAACCAGGAAGAGCTAGAATACTAAATATAGGTATCTATTACTATATTAGACTATTACTTAACGTTCTAAGTCTGTTATGCTTAGAGTTTTTTCTAAGGTATAGGTAGCAGCTACCTGCTAGCTAACCTTTTACTAACTGCACGTCTGTGTATATATATCTAATCCTTATTCCCTTATAACTTCTTACTTACTAGGCTTTATAAAAGATAACTCTAATTATTTATAGAGAAGCTATAAATAGGTAAATAGATCTATAATATTTAAAACTCTATATAAGAGCCTTCTCTCTATTACTTAGAACTTTAAAGAGAAGCTTCTTTTCTTTTAGATTAAGGTAGTTTACTATTACTAAAATCTTATTAAGTTATTCTACTATAAGTTACTTTTTCTTAGAAATAGTTAAAAACTTTAGTTAAATAAGATCTATAAAGGTGCTTTCTAATACTAGTCTAAGATTCTCTTTTACTTTTATCTAGGCTTTTAACTTTTACTCTAGATCTCCTTTAAGTACTAAGCTATTAGAAGGTAAGTTATTAACTAGCTAGACTTTCTTATCTTTTATCTTATATATTATATTAACCTTTTTATATATAAAAGATAGAGTATTATTATAAATATAATTAGTTTTTAGCTTATTTTAGATTTTTATTAAAATCTTTTCTAGTAGGTTCTCTCCTTAATAAAACTAATAGTATATCTAAGTATTAGCTATATTAAATCTAATTCCCTATTCTAAGTTAAATAGATTTATAAAGAGTAAGAGATATATTTTAGTAGAAAGGAAAAGTTACTAAAGCTTTTTATTAGTTATAAACTTTAGTAAGTTAGTTTTATATACTACTTAATCTTTATAATATTTCTAAATATTAGAGTTAAATCCCTTAACTATATAGCTAAAAGCTTTAGTATATTTAGATTCTCTTATATTAAGAATATTAATAGTAGTCTTTTAGTCTCTAAAAAGAGTAGCTCTACTATATATAAAGAGATACTTAGCTATTCTAAATAATATAAGCTTAGTACTATTATATAGCTTAGTAGAAATTAGCTTTTCCTTTTACTAATAGATTAGTTAGTCTCTATTTCTTTCTTATTTCTAGAAAAAGAGAGATTTACTTAGAATATTAGTTTAAAGTACTAGAACTTTCTCTATCTTATAGCTAGATATATAGTTAGGATTTATATAGTTAGCTTTCTTTCTCTTTTTCTAGTAGTAATATTTATAAAACTCCTTTAAAAGGAGTTTATAATAGTTAGAATACTGCTTATCTTTATAGAATTAGTATCTAGAAGTATACTCTTATAATTCTAAAATAGCCTAGATAATTACTTTTATTCTTAGTATAATAGCCTGCTTAAGAGAGACTTTAAGTACTATATAAAAGGTATTACTGTTTTTATTAAATATTACTAGAACTATGGGAATAATCGCCTATATTGCCTAGTAGGTTAGATCCTAGCCTCTACTAGGATTCACAGCCCAGTACTAGAATAACTATAATCTAGTTAGGTGAGCAGTTATATAACCTCTAATATTATATAACCTGCCTCTATTAACTGCCTATATTATTTCTTTATACTAGCTACTCTCTAGATATCTCTCTTCTTAATATATATATCTTAAACTAATATTATACTCTATCTAACCCCTCTCTTTACTATACTAGTATTTTAGGAAACTAATACTAATTAGTAGTTAACTTTACTATTATACTACCTATAATTATAATAAATAACCTCACTATTATATTATTTATAATTATAGATTAGCAAGGTTATATAAATAACTAAAGAGATATTTTCCTTATCTTAATAATCCCACTCCTTAGATTTTAAATATTAGCTAATAGAGACTTTAGATTTAGCAGCTAAGTATATAGCCTCTACTTCTATCTTCTAAACCTCTATTTAATAATTATTTACTACTTAGATAGTTTTAAATCTCCTCTTATTTAGATTATTATACTAATAGAGAGACTAGCTTTAACTACTAAATATTTAGCCTTTATAGTTAATCTATAATCTCTAAAGTTATTACTAATATTATAGGTAAAGTTTCAGATTTCTCACTATTATTAATAACTATAAGCCACTCTATAATAACTTCACTATTACTACTATAATTAATAATTATAATCTTTTATTATATAGTAAAATTATATACTTTTTTCCTTATATTTACCCTCTTTTAGCCCCTTCTATCTCTTATAGCTCTACTAAAACGTCTACTCTTTCCACTCTATAATACTATTAATAATTTCAGCTCTACTAAAACTCTATCCCTCTAACTATACTATATTACTAATAATTTCAGCTTTACTAAAACTCTACCCCTTTTACTATAAAATATTACTAATAATTTTACTCTTTTAGAGCCTCTAAAGCCTCTAAAAACCCTCCTCTCTCTCTATTTAACCTTAGAATTATACGTTTTGCTAATTTTAACCCTCTATAAGTCTTTTTAGTAAATTTAGTATATTTTAATATATTTTAATATATTTAGTATCTATCTATACTACTTACTAACCTTACTATCTTTCCCTTCTTCTTTCCCCTCTCTTACTACTAAAACTCTTTACTTTAATCTCTTATTTATAATAATAGTAATAATAATCTATTAATTAGTAGTAAGCTCTAACTACCTACTATAAAAGGGTAGTAGTAAGCTCTTAATAGCCTACTAATATATCTTATTATAATCCTTTTACTAAAATTATAATTATAGTAAGATTATATTAATTATATAACTTTATAGCTTTATCCTACCTATTCTAAGATATTTAGAATATTATAGCCTCACTTTTAGTAGTAACTATCTAATTTAGTTTATTTATAATTATCTAAGCTAAACCCTCTAATTTTAAGCTGCTAACTCCACTTACTACTTATTTTTGCTTTATTTCTCCCTACTTTCCCTCTCTTACTTTAAATAACCCTTTATCCTCACTATAACTCTCCCTTCTTTATATTTTAATAACTCCTCTTTCATATTTACTACTTTTAAGATATTTTAATCTTCCTATTTAAACCTTATATTAATTATATCTAAGTTATAGTAAGTAGTAAAAAGGCTTCTAGCTAGTAGTTACTCTATTAATAAAAGAGGTTTAGTAGATCTATTTTAATTAGTCTTATAGCTAGTAGTATCTATTTTTCTAGAATAAAAAGATATATACTAAGTTTTTATTATAAACTGTTTAAATTAGTTAATAATATTATTTTAACTCTAAATTTTCCTCTTTTTTCTTATATCTCTCTTATCTTAACTAGATAACCTAAGAATCCCCTTATAAAGGTTAAAAATAAATATATATAAAAAGAAGAAATAATCCCCTTATTAGAATATTCTCTCTAAGAGTTAATAAGATTAAGAGATATACTAATAAACCCCTCTTATATCTAATAACTCCTCCTCCCTCTAATAAACCCTTTCTAAGTTTATTTTCTTTTTAGAAAGCTCTTTTTAGAAAGTAAGTACTAAGTATTTCCTTTTTAGAAAGTACTCTTATAAAGAAAGCCTAAACTAGAAAGCTTTATCTAAGAAAAGGAAATATTAAATTTATAGAAACGTATAGATAAATATAAGTTACTTAATAAATAGATTAATACTTAAAGCTATAACTTAGAAAAGATATCTATATTTAAAGTATAATTATAAGTCTAATACTTAAACTCTTCTACTTATTAAAGAGTATAGGTAACTATAAGTTATCTAATATATAAATTAATACTTAAAGCTATAGCCTAGAAAAAATATTTATATATAAGATACTAATATAAGTTTATTACTTAAATTCTTTTATAGATAATTACTATTTCTCCTTTCTACTATATCTAAAAATATCTCTTCTATCTCTTCTATTTAATCTTAGTATCACTCTATTATCTCTATTCTTTATAATTCTAAAGCTATTATTAACTCTAATATATATAGTAAAATTAGAGATTTTAATATTAAAGAGACTAACTTAGTAAAGATTATAAGCTATATTACTTACTATATTATAAAGTATACTAAGTAGCATATCTATAGCCTATAACTATAAGTCTATTTTAAAAATAACTTCTAGGATATTATTAAAGTTTTTAACTATATAGACTTATCTATTATTAAGGCTTTCTATAAAGCTCTTATTACTAATAGAGTATTTATTATTATTAACTCTAACTAAATAAAGGATAATCTTACTAATATTATTAAATAATTATCTTACTACTTCTAGACTAATAATAACTTTATTAAAGTTAAGTTATAATATCTCTTATTTATTAAAAAGTATATCTAAAACTCTAAATTCTTTACTAAAATCACTAAAAATATTAATAACTCTATTTTAACTCTAATTACTTCTATATAGCTACTAAAAGCCTTAATAATATCTATTTCTCCCACCTATTAGAGCTCTATTAATAACCCTAAACCTACTAAACCCTTATATAGACTTATTCTAGTTTTAAACCCTAATTCCTTTTAGAGTATTTAAAATATCTCTTAAATCTATTTTAAGTAAAATTAGAACCCCCCTTTATATATCTAAATAATACTATCCAGAAAAGAACCTTTCTTATACTAACTTTTAGATCTTATAAAGTTTTATAATAATAAAGATTTTAAGTATAGTAATAGTAAGATAGATATTTTAAAGTTTAAATTACTTATTCTTAAAAACTATTATACTAAAGCTAGTATTTTCCTATAATATTATATTAAGGCTTTCTCTCTAATATTAAAGAGTAATATCTAGTAGTATTACTTCTACTATATTAAAAACTAGATTCCCTAACCTCTATATATTAAGATTATTAAATAATTAAAGAATTACTTTAAAACTAAAGAGTTTTATATTACTAATAAGAAACTATAGGATAATACTATATTATCTAATCTTATATATAAGAATCCTAGAAAATCTATTACTAAAAACCTTAAAATTCTATTTAATACTCTCTCTACTATTAGATCTATACTTAGTAGAGAGTATAATATTAGTAATACTCTTTTATAATATAAAATCTATAATACCTACTAGAAAGTTTATAAGTATTAAGTTTATAGTTATAACGCAGCCCCCTGCAAAAAAGACTATAATAAATTTACCTAGTTTATAAGTATAATTTAGGAAACACTATAGAGGCACTTTAACCTATATCCTCTACTAGTTAAGGATAATAATATAGGAATTTAATATATTTCTACTAGTAAGCAAACCCTTATATAAAGTTAGATATATACTCTAGCTAAATAGACTAGTAGAATAGTAATAGTATAGATAATACTATACTATATATAATAGAGCTAATTATATTAGAGCTAAGTAGGCTACTAAGGCTCTTATAGTCTGGGATTGCCTTTGCTAAACCTTCTAGTGAGATGCTATAAAAAACGCCTAAAAGGTAAACCTTTTAGTAAGGTGTATATAAGAGATAACTCCTTAACCTCCTAAGAGGTTCTCACAGCCAGAAGCATAAAAAGCTCTGCTGCTGCAAGCAGGGCTTTGTGCCTATCTCTCTTCCTCATCCTGGTGAGATGGGCACGTGCAAGTGCGGCTGTGGTTGGGATAGGTGGTTGGCAATTACGATCACGTGACCGAAGGCTGTGTGTATTGTCAGGAGGCGCAGCGCGGAGTTAGAAGGTCTGTTACAAAGCAGGTAAAATCACTGTGCAGTGGCCAGAGGCCGTTTATAAGTATAAACTAGCTCTCTATAAACACTCTATAAGCCTTTAAGACCTATATAATACCCTCTATTTATCTATTAGCACTACTTTCTGCTTTAATTAAAGCCTTACTATCTAATTTATAGTCTCTAAAAACCCTAATAAGTTTAATATAATATATATAGATTAATATTTCTAAAATAGTAACTAATAGTATAATTTCTACTAGAATTGCTCTAATTATAGCAAATTTCACTAAAACTAGCTAAACTAATAAGAACCTTCTCTATATTATTAGTTAATATATAATAACTACTAAAATAGCCCTAGATACTACTAGATCTATTATAAGTCTAATTATTATTTATAGAAGCACTTAGCTAATAAATATATCTAAGAGTTTAATAAGTTTAAGTTTAAATACTTCTAAAACCTAACTAAGAATAACTTTAATATCTTTCTACTTAATTTTAAAGGTAATAATAATAATTAAAACCTACTTATTACTAATTTAGATACTAATAATAATACTAAGTAATATTTATAGAATTACTACTAAGATATTAAATCTTAGCCTAGTTTACTCTATAAATTTACTACTTATATTACTAATACTATATTTATAATTAATAGTAATAAGTTAACTAATTTGCTACTAAACTAAGCTACCTTCTATATAGTTATAGGTTTTAACTCTACTACTAATTTTATACCCCTTTTACCCCTAATATAGCTTATTTTACTAGAAACCTCTGCTCCTATATAGCTATTTATACTTAATAGTAGATACTCTGAGAAAGTCTTCTAGAATATTATACTAAACTTAGATACTACTAAAGTCTCTACTACTAGCTAATAGTAAGTTATAGCTTTATAATATTCTCACCCCTTAATTAAGATAAATAAAGCTAATACTAGCTAAATAAGAGTGTATTTTAGTAATAAACCTTATAAAAACTTATTTAGCACTATTATAGTTAATACTATATTTAGTTAAATAGTATTTTATATTATACCCTCTAATACCCCTTTTCTCCTCTACTTAAATAATATAGATTATTTAAATATTTATTTTAATAATTTCTATAATTATTTACTATAGGGTAAAACTATTACTCCTATTATTTATAAATAGAGCTATATCTAGCTTCTACTTAATAATAAGGAGACTTTTATCTAAGCTAGCTACCTAATAGATACTAAACTTTAATACCTCTATTACTAATTTAGTTATCCTTTTATTACTAAGTTAGCTATTCTTCTCTATTATACTAGTTATTCTATTTAAACTATAGTAATTAAATAGCTAACTAAGATCTACTAATACTGCTAATTAAATACTAAAGCACTCTAATACTTTAAATTCTTACTAAAAAATAATTATAACTTTAATTATAAGATTATCTATAATATTATATACTTTAAGAGCAAAGTAACTCTATATATTATTAATACTATTACTAGCTTTAATACTACTTACTTTTTACCTAATCTCTTAGTAAAAACTATCTAGAAAACCCTCTATCTCTACTAGATTTATATCTACTAAGAACTATCTAATTATATTATTATAAATACTAGTTTAAACTTTATTACTAAAACCTTTAAAAAGAATACTAAATCTATAACTATTATAGTTAAAGTTATATCTATTAAAGCTTACTATTATATTAGTAAGACTAAATAATATTATAGACCTCTTTAATATACCTATACTATTATTTAGTAGGAAGTTTCCTATACTAAGCCTAGCCTTACTCTCTAAATAATAGTTAAAGCTATTAATAATACTACTAGCTCTAATAGCCTTATTCCTACCCTCTTTATCTTTAATACTTATCTATATATTAGTAATAACCTAATACTCTTATTAGATATTATAGCTAAAGCTAAAGCAATTTATACTATTATAGATAATTTATATAAAGAGACTACTAAATATAAAATTACTAATACTTTAAATACCTATAATAGTCTAAGTATAGATAAAGTTACCTACCTCCTACTATAATTATTAGTATAAGTTTACTATAAAAAAGATAAATAATAGGGTTTCTACTATTTAATTACTATTTTAAGTAAAATAGTTACTATTTAGCTTCTTTATAACCTCTAAGACTTCTCCTCTACTACTATTAAACTCTCTTATAGTAACTCTAATAATTCTAGTAACTTTAACCTTACTAATACTAATTCTAAACTAATAGCTACTTTTTCTATAAATACTTCTCTAGCTCCTCTCCCACTTTAATATAGAGAATAACCCTAAAAGAACCCTATTATTACTAACCTCTCTTATATTTTTAAATAAGAAGTTAATAACCTATTAATCTTCTTATTAATAAAGGAGAAAGTAGATTAGAAACTTTGCTTTATTCTATACTAGTTTAGTAAACTTACTATTAATAGCTCTTCTTTTTAGAAATTCTATAAGAAGGAGATTAATACTCTCCTTAAATATAAAGTCTTAAAATTTAAGATCTATAATTTCTCTAAGTAATATAGATATTTTTTTTAATCTTATATAGTTAATAAGATTAAAAATAAGACTACTACCCTATTTAAGAAGTTCTGTTTTATTATTTATAATATAAATAATACTAATAAATATAGTATTTTAACCTAATTATTAATAATCTAATACTATAGTATTTAACTTCTATTAGCTATTATACTATCTCTTAGCTCTAATTATTTAATTTAGATTAGAGATATTATCTAAGTATATATTTAGTTATAAACTACTCTTATATAAGATATTTATATCTATTTATCTAACTAAATTTATAATCTCTATCTCCCTAATACTATTATAAAGGTTATTAAATCCTTATATAGTATTACTAAGACTAGTACTTATTAGTAGGCTACCTATAATACCTATTATTATAATAAGTTATAGATAACTAGTTTTGCTTTTAACTCTTATCTCCTTATTACTAATAATATTAGTTTATACTTTACTATTATTAATATATAAATAGATAATACTATTAGACTATTAACTATCTCCTTTTTAACTCTTAAAGAAGAAGAGCTCTAGAAGGCTAAATTTATGGCTAAAAATAAGGAGAAACTTACTATTACTACTCTAGTTACCTTTAATAATAGAATAATCTCTCTATTACCTACTAGAGTAATTATTCTATACTAAAAGAGTTAAGACACTAAGATTAACCTAGTATAGAAGGCTTAGAATATTATAAAGATATTAGTAAAGTAATAGTATATTAAATAATATACTAGAGAAGCTTATATAGCCTTAATTTACTAACTAGAGGCTTATTTTAACCTATTAACTACTATCTAATACTAGGATCTTATTAATAAGAATATTATAATCCTTAATAAGTGCCTCTAGTAGCTAAAGGATAACCTTAATTATAGCCTAACCTTTATTATACTATTACTGCTTACTGCTAAATTATTTATATTTATAGATAGATTATTTACTAATAACTAGGACCTTATATTATAGTTAGGCTATATTATTATACTAGTTAATAAAATAATAAATAATACTACTTTTATAATTTATAGTAATATTATCTATTATAGCTCTATAAAGTATAAATAGGTTACTTATAGTATATTAGTCTTAGAGATCTATACTATAGTTACTAGTGCTAATCTAGCTTTTATAATTACCTTAATACTATACTAAGTTACTACTAAGCTAGGTATTACTAACTTTATACCTATTATAATATATATAGACTTATACTTACTATATAAGTGCTTAGTAAAGCTAGGCACTATAAAGAAAAAACGCTTTATAATTAATATTATAGCTCTCTGTTAGTTATATAAGTATTATAAGCTCTCTAAGATCTAATAGGTAAATAGTAAAGATAACCTAGCTAATACTATAATAAAGGTAAAGCTTAATAGGGCTCTATACTGCCTTATTAATAATAATACTTTTATAATCTAAATAGAGGGATAGGTGATATATATAGTAGAGGGAATATTAGAATAATAGCTAATTTAAGCTATTTATACTATTTATACTATTTATGCTATTTAGAGCTAGTTTTAGGCTATTTAAGAAGGATTTAGGTAATTAGCTAAACTAGCTGTTTTTTACTTTAAATAGGTATTATTAATAATATCTAACTTATTATTTAATTTATATATTTAGATAGGTCTATTAAATAAGTGCTAGTATAAAAGAAAAGACTACTAGTGTGGGAATAATTACCTATATTACCTAGTAGGTTAGATCCTAGCCTCTACTAGGATCTATAGCCTAGTACTAGAATAACTATAATCTAGTTAGGTAAGCAGTTATATAACCTCTAATATTATATAACCTGCCTCTATTAACTGCCTATATTATTCCTTTATACTAGCTACTTTCTAGATATCTCTCTTCTTAATATATATATCTTAAACTAATATTATACCCTATCTAACCCCTCTCTTTACTATACTAGTATTTTAGGAAACTAATAGTTATAGCTTAGAGAAGATATTTATATTTAAAGTATAATTATAAGTTTAATACTTAAACTCTTTTACTCTTTAAAGGGTATAGGTAATTATAAGTTATTTAATATATAAATTAATACTTAAAGCTATAGCTTAGAGAAGATACCTATATATAAGATACTAATATAAGTCTACTACTTAAATTCTTTTATAGATAATTACTATTTCTCCTTTTTAATATATCTAAAAATACTTTCTCTATCTCTTCTATTTAATCTTAGTATTACTCTATTATTTCTATCTCTTATAATTTTAAAGCTATTATTAACTCTAATATATATAGTAAAATTAGAAACTTTAATATTAAAGAGACTAATCTAATAAAGATTATAAGCTATATTACCTACTATATTATAAAGTATACTAAGTAAGGTATCTATAGCTTATAACTATAAGCCTACTTTAAAAAAGACTTCTAGAATATTATTAAAGTCTTTAACTATATAGACTTATTTATTACTAAAGCTCTCTATAAAGCTTTTATTACTAATAGAATATTTATTACTATTAACTCTAACTAAATAAAAAATAATCTTATTAATATTATTAAATAATTATCCTACTACTTTTAGACTAATAATAACTTTACTAAAGTTAAGTTATAATATTTCTTATTTATTAAAGAGTATATCTAAGACTCTAAATTCTTTATTAAAATCACTAAAAATATTAATAACTCTATTTTAACTCTAATTATCTCTATATAGCTACTAGAAGCTTTAATAGTATCTGTTTCTCCTATCTATTAGAGCTCTATTAATAACTTTAAACCTACTAAATCCTCTTATAAACTTATTCTAGTTCTAAACTTTAATTTCTTTTAGAGTATTTAAAATATCTCTTAAGCCTATTTTAAGTAAAATTAGAACCCCTTTTATATATCTAAATAATACTATCTAAGAAAGAGCCTTTCTTATATTACCTTTTAGATCTTATAAAGTTTTATAATAATAAAGATCTTAAATATAGTAGTAGTAAGATAGATATCTTAGAGTTTAAATTACTTATTTTTAAAAACTATTATATTAAACTTAGTATTTCTCTATAATACTATATTAAGGCTTTCTTTTTAATATTAAAGAGTAATATCTAGTAGTATTACTTTTACTATATTATAAACTAGATTTTCTAATTTCTATATACTAAGATTATTAAATAATTAAAGGATTACTTTAAAACTAAAGAGTTTTATATTACTAATAAGAAACTATAGGATAATACTATATTATCTAACCTTATATATAAGAATTCTAGAAAATCTATTACTAAAAACCTTAAAATCCTATTTAATACTCTCTCTACTATTAGATCTATACTTAGTAGAAAGTATAATACTAGTAATACTCTTTTATAATATAAGATCTATAATACCTACTAGGAAGTTTATAAATATAAACTAGCCCTCTATAAATACTCTATAAGCCTTTAAAACCTATATAATACCTTCTACTTATCTATTAGTACTACTTTCTGCTTTAATTAAAGCCTTACTATCTAATTTATAGCTTCTAAAAACTCTAATAAGTTTAATATAATATATATAAATTAATATTTCCAGAATAGTAACTAATAGTATAATTTCTGCTAAAATTGCTCTAATTATAGCAAATTTTACTAAAACTAGCTAAACTAATAAGAACCTTCTCTATATTATTAGTTAATATATAATAACTATTAAAATAGCTCTAAATACTACTAGATTTATTATAAGCTTAACTATTATTTATAGAAGCACTTAGCTAATAAATATATCTAAGAGTTTAATAAGTTTAAGTTTAAATACTCTTAAAACCTAACTAAGAATAACTTTAATACCTTTCTGCTTAATTTTAAAGGTAATAATAATAATTAAAACCCCCCTACTACTAATTTAGATACTAATAGTAATACTAAGTAGTATTTATAAAATTACTACTAAGATATTAAATCTTAGCTTAGTTTACTCTATAAATTTACTACTTATATTACTAATACTATATTTATAGTTTATAGTAATAAGTTAACTAATTTATTACTAAACTAAGCTACCTTTTATATAGTTATAGGTTTTAACTCTATTACTAATTCTATATCTCTTTTACCTCTAATATAGCTTATTTTGCTTAAAACCTCTACTTTTATATAGCTATTTATGCTTTATAATAGATATTCTAAGAAAGTTTTCTAGAATATTATACTAGATTTAGATACTACTAAAGTCTCTATTACTAGCTAATAGTAAGTTACTGCTTTATAGTATTCTTACCCCTTAATTAAGATAAATAAAGCTAATACTAGCTAAGTAAGAGTATATTTTAGTAATAAATCTTATAAGAACTTATTTAGCACTATTATAGTTAATACTATATTTAGTTAAATAGTATTTTATATTATACCCTCTAATATCTCTTTTCTCTTCTACTTAAATAATATAGATTATTTAGATATCTCTTTTAATAACTTCTATAATTATTTACTATAAGATAAAACTATTACCCCTATTATTTATAAATAGGGTTATATCTAGCTTCTTTTTAATAATAAGAAGACTTATATCTAAGCTAGCTATTTAATAGATACTAAACTTTAATACTTCTATTACTAATTTAGTTACTCTTTTATTATTAAGTTAGCTACTCTTCTCTACTATACTAGTTATTCTATTTAAACTATAGTAATTAAGCAGTTAACTAAGGTCTGCTAATACTACTAATTAAATACTAAAGTGCTTTAATACTTTAAATTCTTACTAAAAGATAATTATAACTTTAATTATAAGATTATCTATAATATTATATACTTTAAGGGCAAAGTAACTTTATATATTATTAATACTACTACTAGCTTTAATACTACTTACTTTTTACCTAATTTCTTAGTAAAAACTACCTAGAAAACTCTTTACCTCTACTAGATTTATATCTACTAAAAGCTATCTAATTATATTATTATAGATACTAGTTTAAACTTTACTACTAAAACCTTTAAAAATAATACTAAATCTATAGCTATTATAGTTAAAGTTATATCTATTAAAGCTTACTATTATATTAGTAAGACTAAATAATATTATAAACCTCTTTAATATATCTATACTATTATTTAGTAGAAAGCTCTTTATATTAAGCCTAATCTTACTCTCTAAATAGTAGTTAAAGCTATTAATAATACTACTAGCTCTAATAGCCTTATTTCTATTCTTCTTATTTTTAATACTTATCTATATATTAGTAATAATTTAATACTCTTACTAGATATTATAGCTAGAGCTAAAGTAATTTATACTATTATAAATAATTTATATAAAAAGACTACTAAATATAAAATTACTAATTTTAGATATCTATAATAGCTTAAGTATAGATAAAGTTATTTACTTTCTATTATAATTATTAGTATAAGTTTACTATAAAAAAGATAAATAGTAGAGTTTTTACTATTTAATTACTATTTTAAGTAAAATAGTTACTATTTAGCTCCTTTATAGCTTCTAAGACTTTCCCTCTACTATTATTAAACTCTTTTATAGTAATTTTAATAATTTTAGTAACTCTAATCTTACTAATACTAACTTTAAACTAGTAGCTACTTCTCCTATAAGTACTTCTCTAGCTTCTCTTCTATCTTAGTATAGAAAATAATCCTAAAAGAACCCTATTATTACTAACCTCTTCTATATTTTTAAATAAGAAGTTAATAACCTATTAATCTTTTTATTAATAAAAGAGAAGGCAGATTAGAAACTCTATCTTATCTTATATAAGTTTAGTAAACTTACTACTAATAGCTCTCCTTTTTTAGAAATCCTATAAAAAGGAGATTAATACTTTTCTTAAATATAAAGTTTTTAAATTTAAGATCTATAACTCTTCTAAGTAATATAGATATCTTTTTTAATTCTATATAGTTAATAAGATTAAAAATAAAACTGCTACTCTATTTAAGAAGTTCTATTTTATTATTTATAATATAAATAATACTAATAAGTATAGTATTTTAACTTAATTATTAATAATTTAATACTATAGTATTTAACTTTTATTCGCTATTATACTATCTCTTAGCTCTAATTATTTAATTTAAATTAGAGATATTATCTAAATATATATTTAGTTATAAACTACTTTTATATAAGATATTTATACTTATCTATCTAACTAAATCTATAATCTCTACCTTTTAAATATTATTATAAAGGTTATTAAATCCTTATATAGTATTATTAAAGCTAGTACTTATTAGTAAGCTAGCTATAATACTTATTATTATAATAAGTTATAGATAACTAGTTTTACTTTTAACTCTTATCTTCTTATTACTAATAATACTAGCTTATAGTTTACTATTATTAATATATAAATAGATAACACTATTAGACTTTTAACTACCTCTTTTTTAACTTTTAAAGAAGAAGAGCTCTAGAAGGCTAAATTTATAGCTAAAGATAAGGAGAAACTTACTATTATTACTCTAGTTACCTTTAATAGTAGAATAATCTCCCTGTTACCTACTAGAGTAATTATTCTATACTAGAAGAGTTAAGATACTAAGATTAACCTAGTATAGAAGGCTTAGAATATTATAAAGATACTAGTAAAGTAATAGTATATTAAATAATTTACTAGAGAGGCTTATATAGCCTTAATTTACTAACTAGAGGCTTATTTTAACCTATTAACTGCTATCTAATACTAGGATTCTACTAATAAAGATATTATAATTCTTAATAAATACTTCTAGTAATTAAAGAATAACCTTAATTATAGACTAACCTTTATTATACTATTACTATTTACTATTAAATTACTTATATTTATAGATAGATTATTTGCTAATAACTAGAATCTTATATTATAGTTAGACTATATTATTATACTAGCTAATAAAATAATAAATAATA
Organism: Colletotrichum neosansevieriae; assembly: GCA_036785495.1. Taxonomy (NCBI): domain Eukaryota; kingdom Fungi; phylum Ascomycota; class Sordariomycetes; order Glomerellales; family Glomerellaceae; genus Colletotrichum; species Colletotrichum neosansevieriae. The sequence goes on along the minus strand of JAVHLV010000049.1, from coordinate 257,033 downwards.
CTACTTTTATAATTTATAGTAATATTATCTATTTTAGCTCTATAAAGTGTAAATAGGTTACTTATAGTATATTAGTCTTAGAGATCTATATTATAGTTACTAGTACTAATCTAGCCTTTATAATTACCTTAATACTATACTAAGTTACTACTAAGCTAGATATTACTAACTCTATACTTACTATAGTATATATAGACTTATACTTACTATATAAGTGCTTAGTGAAGCTAGACACTATAAAGGAAAAACGCCTTATAATTAATATTATAGCTCTCTATTAGTTATATAAGTATTATAAGCTCTCTGAGATCTAATAAGTAAATAGTAAAGATAACCTAGCTAATACTATAATAAAGGTAAAGTCTAATAGGGCTTTATACTACTTTATTAATAATAATACCCTTATAATCTAAATAGAGGGATAGATAATATATATAGTAGAGGGAATATTAGAATAATAGCTAATTTAAGTTATTTGCACTATTTGCACTATTTAGAGCCAGTTTTAGGCTATTTAAGAAGGATTTAGGTAATTAGCTAAACTGGCTGTTTTTTGCTTTAAATAGATATTATTAATAATATCTAACTTATTATTTAATTTATATATTTAGATAGGCCTATTAGGTAAGTGCTAGTATAAAAGAAAAGACTGCTAGTATAGGAATAATTACCTATATTACCTAGTAGATTAGATCCTAGCCTCTACTAGGATTTATAGCCTAGTGCTAGAATAACTATAATCTGGTTAGGTAAGTAGTTATATAACCTCTAATATTATATAGCCTGCCTCTATTAACTGCTTATATTATTTCTTTATACTAGCTACTCTCTAGATACCTCTCTTCTTAATATATATATCTTAAACTAATATTATGCTCTATCTAACCCCTCTCTTCACTATACTAGTATTTTAGGAAACTAATATTATTAATATTAGTATTACTATTAATCTCTTTAATATTATTCTATTAATACTAAACTTATTACAGATCTTTTTAATATATTTATCTAGGTAAAGCTATAACTTATATTAGTTATAGTTATAAATAATTTAAATATCTAAAAATATACTTAATTTGCCTATTTCTTTTATCTTATAGGCAGACTTTAAGCTATTAGTAATTACTCTTACCTTAGATTTATCTCCCTTTTAGAAAAGTATAGTAATATTATTAATAAATATAAAGATTAGTACCCTATTTAATATAAAGATATAGTTATCTTTATCTAGCAGTTTTATATTTAGAAGCTAGAGGGTTATCTTAAGACTTTGCTACTATAAGAGAGGGGATTAATATAGCTTATATAGAGCCTTATATAAGATAAGGTATTTACCTAAGCAGTTAAATCTAGGTAGATAGTAGATATAGATAACTTTATCTAATATAGTATTTATAAAGGTATTTATAGTATCTAACTATATACTTAGCCCCAATATAATTAGCTCTATTATATGCAGCGCGGTGTTACCCGCGCTATTACTGTTCTGCTAGTCTATTTAGCTAGAGCATATATCTAACTTTATATAAGGGTTTGCTTGCTAGTAGAAATATATCAGGTTTCTATATTATTATCCTTAACTAGTAGAGGGTATAGGTTAAAGTGCCTCTATAGTGTTTCCCAAATTATGCCTATAAATTAGGTAAATTTATTATAGTCTTTTTTGCAGGGGGCTGCGTTATAACTATAAACTTAATAGTATCTAACTATATTAACTTAAGATTAAATCTTACTATAATTACTATAAGGCTTTTAAATAAATATAAAGTAAGTATTAAGATATAGATATCTAACCTATTTATAGGTTATAGATCTCCTCTTATATAAATCCTTACTTTAAACTTTTTAAGGTATTTATACTTATTAAATTTATATATAAATATCTATTTAAGTAAAAGGATTTAGTATCTATCTTTAATATTATTAAGCTATATAAGCTTAAAAGTGCTCTTATTCTAAATAGTCTAGTATTTAATATTTATTATAATAAGCTACTTTATCTAGTATAGGTATCTCTAAGCCTCTATATAATTTATTAAAACTAGCTAGAGATCTTAATAATAAACTTTGCCTAAGCTCTCAGCTAATATATCTTTCACTTCCTTATTTTTGATTATATCTATTAGTAGTAGGAAGTTAGATTAGTTTTAAGAAGTTTCTTAGGTATATTATCTTATTAATAACCTTATTGCTATAGCTAGTTAATAATTTAGCTATCTAACTGAAATTTTTTGCTTAAATAGTATATTATTATATAATCTATAGGGTCTTTCTCTTAATCTTATTATTATTATTATTTAAGGTAGTGCTAGTAGTAATATAGCTAGTTCTTTAACCTTAATTAATTTAGTAACTTAGCCTGGTTTAACTAATTAAGATTAAACCTCTTATTAGTAGTTAAGGGTAGTGCTAGTGATTGCTATACTACCTTCTCTACCCCCTTAGTTAAAGTAGGTATAATTAAAGGCTTCTATAATAGTATAGAGCTTAGTAGTTAGGTATTAGTGTTATTATAGATATCCTTATAAAGCTGTTAATTTAGCTTATAAAGCTTCTTATCTCTATTCTATATTATAGAGTTTATAGAAAGTTTCTCTATAAGTAGATCTAGCTGCTTTATTTTAAGCTGCTTAAATATAAATTAAAGCTCTTATTAATAGAGGAGACTGGTATCTTTAAGTGTTAGATTATATATAATACTCTTATTAAATATTATATTATATATATATAGTACTTTGCCTAATATAGATATCTAGATTCTATAGATATTAGTGCTATTATATCTATAAAGGTAGCTAATATATACTCTTAGTAGGGTCTTATTAGAGCATTATTTATCACGTTTATAGGTTATTATTAATAGGTATACTTAGTAGCTATATCTCTTTATATAACTAACTTAAGAAACTTTAAAGTAATAGTAAGTGGTATTTAGTTATCTATTTATCTACTTATTAATAAGGCCTTTAGGGGTCTTCCACTTATAGTAATATCTGCCTAGCCTATTTGCTATATATATTCCTACCTTAATAAGCTCTAGGGCTAGAGATTTAGGGAATCTTAACTGATATTATAGAGCTCTAGTAATTATAAAGAGAATACTACTATACCTCTCTATAGAGTTTTAAGTGCTAGTATAGTCTACTAATCTTTTAATAAGTATATCCTTAGTAGCTATCTATATATTAAAGGTATTATAAAGTGCTATATTCTAGTTAAGCCTTATAATAGAGATAGTAATATTATATTATTAGTTAAGGTAGGTAATAATATATTAGAGTGCCTTAAAACCTTCCTTATAGATATATAGAGTATACTCCTAGATAAAATTAAACTAGTAGTTACTAAGTAGTAGAAAATACTTCTCTCTATTATAGAGCTTACTTATTAAAAAGAAGTTAATAGTAATATAGTTACCTAGTACTATTAGCTAATAGTTAGGAGGTCTTCTTAATACTTATTAAATAGCCTTATCTATAGTATAGGCTTTATACTTATCTTTTATAATCTCTTTAAGTTTAATATTTATAGTAGTCTTTATAAATTACTTAAGGCTTTTAGCACTTAGATAGCTAAGCCTCTTATACTATAACTAAGCTTTAGCCTTAGATAACCTCTAGGTCTTTAATAACTTAAAACTAGTAAAAGATTATTCCTCTATATTATCTACCTTAAATTAGACTTACTTAGTACTCTTAATATAATTCTTATCTTTATTATATAGGTAGTATTTAATAATATATTACCCTAATTAATAAGGTATAAAGTAGAGAACTTTGCTATACTTATTTTTGAGGCCTGGGATTTTAGTTATAAATATAAGTCCCTTATTTTATAGAACTTTTACTAATAGGAGGGTTATTAGATATAATAGGTAAAACTATATATTAAGTGCTATAATACCCTTCTTGCTTATACTACCTTAGTTTAACTTAACTTTTATCTTACTAATAGCCTTAGTAATAATAGTTTCTCCTCTAGTAAGGATTTACTTTTATTAGGAGTAGTCTAGGTTAGTTATATAGCTAATATTATTATAGATATAAAAAGCAGTGCTATAGTTAATAATAATACTATTATAAAGAGTATTACCTACTATAAAGCTAGCTTAGTTATAGCTATAGAAGGAAGAAGAATAGATACTTTTATTATTACTCTAAGTATCTTAACTATAAAGGGAAATATATATATATATATATATATTATTATAGTGTTTTTATAATTAAGAGTAACTTTATAAGGGTTAGTAACTGTTATTATTTCTCTAGTTACTACTTAACTTAGCTTTTACCTCCTTAATTATAATTTCTAACTTTGTCTGTATTTTAATATTTCTTAGGTTCTATAACTATTTATTTCTAGCTTTAATATAGACCTTATTAGTAGAGTTATTTATATTATATAATTTTAGCCTGATTATAGGATTTATATAGAAGCAGTTTATTATTTAGTAGTACTTCTTATAGGTAGAGCACTTTAGCTTATTATCCTTCTAATAGTTTAAAGTTCTTACTAGGGCTAATACCTTCTATATTAAAGTTATAGCCTTCTTATTCTCCCCTTACTAAGTTATAAAGCTAGATCTCTTTACTAACTTTATTAATAGTAGTTTAGATAAAGTAAGCTAGTCTAAATAAAATATATAGATCTAGTAGTAAAACTTATAAGCTTAGTTTATATCTATAGTTTATAGAAGAGTAATTAGCTCTATTTTATTATCTTATCTCTTACTTCTATAGTTATTATCTAAGAAAGAGAAAGTAGCTTCTAGATAATACTCTAGAGTGATCTTCTTAATAATATTAAGGAAGTTAGATACTTAGATAGTAGAACTTATTAGAAATAGAGTCTTAGCCTATATAGCTTTTTCTATAATCTCTTAGTAAGTAACTAACTACTTAGATAATTAGGATCTTTTAACTAAATAAAGGTAGATATTATATTACTAAAGGATATAGTGTTATTTTATATAGTTATTAGGTTAAAACTCCTTTTATAATACTTTAAGAATTAATTAAGTATTAGGTTTATTAGTAACTTTACTTAGATAGATCTAGTTAATTAATATTATAATATCTCTACTAAGCTTTACTAAGTTATTTCTAATATACTTATATTCCTCTAATTAGCTTTAATATTATAGTTTAGTAATTTAGGCTCTATTATTAAATAATAAGTTATTATTATCTAGAAGGATAAGACCAGGCTTATTATTAATAATAGTTTTATCTAGATTAGTATAGTCTTTAACTCTATATTAGTTAGTAGTTAATATAGTATAGTTATATTATTTAACCTAGTTATTATTACTTTATAGATAAGGAGTATTAATATTTATATTATCTAAGCTTATTTTAAACTCTTATTATTAGTTAGGTTTGATTTATATAAGGGATTTATTATTAATAAGGAGGTAGCTTATTCTTGCTTTTTCTCTAATAATAGATAATTTATTTAATAATATTAGATTTAGAAGAGCCTAGCTGATTTCTTTAAACTTCCCTAGCTTATTATTCTTTTAATATAATTACTAGCTATATTACTTAGCTAAATTAGATACTAGGGTTATAATAACTTTAATTATAGGATTCTAACTTGCTTTACTAATTAATAGCTATTATATATTATTAAAAAATAACTATATAATTAAAATACTGATTACTAGAAATTAACTAGGCTTATAACTGTTAGGTAATAGTATAGCTAGCAATTATTATACATAATTTGATATATTAATATATATATATATAACTAACTAAGGGGCTAAATTGGCGCCTATATATGAAAATTCAGTGCTGACATGGATCCAATGCAAATAACCCATATTTGGGCGTAAATTCATATCCCGGAACATCTGACCCGTGCACACCTCGCTTATAGCGATGTGTGGGTCCGACAAGGGGCAAGTTCTCGCTGAGAACACCACTAGTCCCTATTTCCAGACGCCAGCCTGCAGATACCCTCGCGGCTGGGATCAATTGCAAATCGCGTCCTGTGGGGTGTTAGCAGGCCCGTTGAATCTTCTCGTGGGGATATCTCTGTGTCTGAGGTTGATTGGATCTACAGCGCTAAGAGCAGCTTGAATGCTTAATTCCTAGTCTCCATCCACGATTCGCAACTTGTTTACCTCCGTGAGATATTCAAGCTTTTAGCTGCGTTTGCTAAGTCATGCGTCTCCATATTTTTTTTATTTTCTAGGGTGACGGTCCGCGGATATTACCACGGAAAGCATTTTGAAGAGTGCGATTGCAATCCGGCCGGTCAATTAAAGAGTTTACTGGATTAGAGTTTGCTTTGGAGCGGCACTAGAAGAACGGCGGAGTAACGGGCGACGTAATCACATAGTGGCCAGAAGGTTGGTTGGCATGTCAGGATTTGATCGTTCATGATTCACTCCCAAATTTCTGTCTTTCAGCTGATCTGCATCCGGGAACAACGGGCCGGGCTAAGAGTCAAGCCAGGGAGATGTGTTATGTTGGAAGGCAAAGGGGTATACGTGTGGCGCCGTGAGGCAACCCGCGAGGGCGCGGAGACGCTTCGGCGTCCTGTCTTGCTGCACAGAAAAGAAGGTTTTGCGTTCCTGCATAGCGCACCTCAAAAGTCCTCCCGCGACATGTTTGTGCTGTGTGAGCAAGGTCCAGGTATTGAAACGTGCAGCTTGTACGTTTGGGATCTTGTAACCTTAAAGTCTGATCCCGCCGGTAGACCACCACCTCGACCGCCTTCAGACGGCGGAGCTGCGAGAAGCTGTTCCTACGATACAGCGTATCCTACGACGTGTACTGTCGGAACCGTAGCACCTGGCCCTGGGGGAGAGAGCATGGAGGTCCCAAGAGAGCATGGAGGTCCCAAGAGAGCATGGAGTTGTCCCTCGTCCCAGTCTGGGGCTGCTAGTTCGGATACAGCCGCGAGAGTCAACCCATTCGTTTTGACTCGTGATCCTCTTCCATCCCTTGTCCCATACATCTGCTCTGCCGTGCGCATGCTCCTCACCTTACCATGTTCTTGGTTGACACTCGCCTTCAGTCGTAAAAGTCATCACATTCTGCGTCCCGAGAGCCTGAGAGACGCGAACGACGAGTCGAATTCCTCCCCACCTCACTCGAGTCCGCATCACGAAGAAAGCCAGCCGGAATGGCTCCTCTCAAGGCCCTACTGGCACTTGCGGCCACCACAATCGCCGTTGAAGCGCGCCTGATGTCCCGCGCGGCGACTTTCGCCTCGGGCGTATCAATGGTCAACATGGCTGCTGAAGACGAACAGATCAACCTTCAGATCGGCATCAAGCTGCAAAACATCGACAAGCTCGAGCCCATGCTCAAGGACGTCTCCGACCCAGACAGTCCCAATTACGGCAAATATCTCTCAGCCGCTCAGGTCAACGATATGTTCAAGCCCGCCGAGCAGGCTGTCGCCGCGGTGCAGGCGTGGCTGTCCAAGGAGAACGTGAAAGACGTCTCATACACCGACGGAGGCCGCTTTGTCAACTTCGCAACGGACGTTGGAACTGCCAACAGGATCCTCGGCGCCAGCTTCGCGTACTATGATGTTCAGGGCACGATGAAGCTGCGAACCGCGCAGTACTCAGTCCCCGACGCCATGGCGGAGCACATCGAGCTCGTGACACCGACGACCTACTTCGGCAAGATGAAGTCAGACCCGGCCTTCGCCGCCCCGATGCCCGCCGAAGCCATGCCTCCTCCGCTGGTCCGTAGACAGGGCCAGGGCCCCGTTGCGACGGCGAACTGCTCCAGGGCCTTCACTCCCGCCTGCTTCGAGCTTGCCTACAACTTTGGCGCGTACCAGGCCGACCCCGCGGCTGGAAGCCGAGTTGGCTTCGCAAGCTTTCTGAACCAGTCCGCTCGGCAGGACGATCTGACGGCCTTCCTCACGCGATTCCAGCTTCCGCCGCAGAGCTTCAAGAGCGTGCTCGTCAACGGCGGCCAAGACCACCAGGACCCCAAGGGCCAGATCGGTGAGGCGAACCTCGACGCGCAGGTCATGGCCGCCACCGTGAAGAACCTGCCCATCACCCAGTTCATCACGGGAGGCAAGCCGCCCTTGATTCCCAACCTTCGCACCCCGACGCAGGCCGACAACCAGAACGAACCGTTCCTGGACTTTTACCAGTTCATGATGACGCAGGAGAACAACGCCATCCCACAAGTCCTCTCCGTCTCGTACGGTGACGACGAGCAGACGGTGCCCATCGAGTACGCCACGCGCGTGTGCAACCTCATCGGCATGATGGGCCTGCGCGGGGTTACCATCCTGGAGTCAAGCGGTGATACCGGTGTCGGTGCTCCCTGCCGTGCCAACGACGGCAGCAACGCCCTTCAGTTCACGCCGACCTTCCCCGCCACGTGCCCGTACATTACCGCCGTCGGTGGCACGCAAGCGTTCGGCCCCGAGATCACATGGGTCGCTTCTGGCAGCGGCTTCAGCAACTACTTCAAGCAGGCGTGGTATCAGGAGGCGGCGGTGACCTCGTACCTGGCGACGGGTATCTCGCCCGAGACCAAGAAGTACTACGAGCCCTTCGCTAACTTCACCGGGCGCGGGTTCCCCGACATTTCGGCCCACTCTGCGGGCCCGCCATTCCCCGTCGTGAACGCAAACAAGCTCGTCGGTACAGGTGGAACTTCGGCCTCTGCTCCGCTGGTAGCCAGTCTCGTGGGCCTTCTCAACGATGCCAGAATTCGCGTTGGTCAACCGACAATGGGCTTCATGAACCCCTGGCTGTACAAGAGAGGCTTCAGAGGCCTCACTGATGTGAACACGGGTGTTGCGCAGGGCTGCGGTGGTGTCGATTTGCAATCTGGAAAGCCGTTGCAGGGCGCCGGCGTCATTCCTTTTGCATCGTGGAACGGGACTCAGGGATGGGACCCTGTGACGGGGCTTGGTCTCCCCAACTTTGAGATGATGAAGACGATTGCTTTGATGAACTAAACGAACAGTCGATACTCTAGATCCATGGCGATTTCTCTTCGGATGTTCTGTATTTAGGGAACCATATCAAAGGCTGGCAAGCCTTCTTCCATCAATTTATCAAGGTTGAACTTCCAAACTTCCGTATATGTCGTCATGAACAAATCCAGCGAGCCGCCTGGCTTGCTTCGCATATGAGAGAACTTGGTCGCCGAAACTTGCCAGAATGGCCTGCATCCTATAGCTGAAGCTGTGTCTTTGCAAGAAAGCCACAGGCTTCATTATGACCCTAATGACGGTATTCGCCTTCCCCCTGAGGTTCGGTTCTTCAACGAACCGGGTGTCCTACAAGACAACGCCTCGAAGCCCAAGAGGTAACGCGTGGTAAGGCAGCAAAGGATGGGAACACTCTAGTCCGACTATGGCGTCTCGCCACGTCAATATGGCGCGATACAGAGCTTGATTCACTTTCCGAGTCCGACCAACCGGGAAAGGGGAAATGACACAAAACAAAGGTGCTAAGCAAGAGGATGAGCATGGCTTCTAAGCCATCCATATCGGCTCCTTTGCGAATCGCCACACGGCGATTACAAAATGCCCTGGTATGATATTGAGGAAGCACACCCATTCCTCCCGCGACCTAGGCTATGAAGGCTGGGTGGCAGGTAATGCAGCTTGTCTGATTTGCCTTCGACTTGAAGGCCACTTGGCTACTCGGCCGAATGCCGATTGTACGACCCCCTGAAACAGTGCTCGACAACGAGCCACGACTTCGGGCTGACTTCTTAATGTGAATGATGAAAAAGTCGAGGAACCCTGCCGGAGAGAAAGAAAGAAACAAAGAAAACGACATCCCACGTGTCCATGCATGCTAGACCGGCAGCTTGAAGTTACGGTAATGACCCCCAACGTATAGTTCAACCACTCAATCATTTGATAGTACGTAAGGCTGGCAACTTGGCGAGAACGGAAATAGGGCTGCGCGAAGATATAATAGTGCATGGTCCAACTCAAGAGGCGATCGCTTCAGAGGAGAATGCGACCCATGGCCTTGGGACCGGCTCCGTATTGAATGGGGAATGCTTATTGTCTCGTGTGGCCAGCTTGACAGGTTCCGAACCATGGTCATAATGAGGGCGTCCGTCTTGGAGTCTCGATAGCGCGGTTCCTGGCTCGCGGCGACGTCCGAGCCCAGCACGATTCTCATGATGGAAGTGACAGCTGAACCCTTGGTACTAGCAAGAGGCTTTTCAGGTGCAAATTGGCTGATGTTCCACTGGGGCCCAATAACAGTCGGCCGCCTCAGGTCGTCCTTCACTCGTGCAATCAAGAGATGCCATTTCCGGGAAGGTTTTTGGAAAAGAGTGTCAACTTCCGTGCGTCGAGGTTGCGGTTTACGTCGAAAGCCAGAAAAGAAGAAGAAACCTTTGATCCTGACGTGTCTGCTTCGCGATGTTTTCTCCTTCAGGACGCAATAACTCCAGAAACAGTTTGAGCGTAGCATTGCGGGATGCAACATGATAAGAGATCCATGTACTTGCTGTCAGGAAGATTAGAAATAGCACCAAAATCCCAACTATTTTCAACGTAGCGGTGTGATGGTGTTGTTCCAGACCTGCCGAACGCGGGAAGAAACAGCCTTATTTGCGAACCGCAGCTTGAATGCAACGTGACTGGGCCGAAACGAACATGGCCTAATTAGCGTAGCACACTCGAAATGCCAACATGTGTGGATGGCAAAGTTGGTTTTGAGCCGATACCAAAATCGATACACTATTTTGTACAATCTCTTCCCTGGTGGGACGGTGTGAGGGTACCGAATGGTCGAGTGACGTTCGCCGGAGTGACGTGTTACTCTTTAACAATTGGATTTGTGATCTGTTTCCAACGAGACGGTCAACTCAAGACAGGCCTCAACGTCGAGTGCAGAATTCGCAGCCCAGTCCACAGCTTTCAGCTCCTGAGGAGTGCTCCGAAGCGTTGCTGGCAGACTATGCGCTGCGATTTATGAGCGGTAGTAGTTGAGGAACTTGGATCTGCGCGGACCCATGCAGGCACTCTGAAGCTCAGCTGAATCTGGTTGAACCCCATGTCATGTCGGCGGATGGTGACTGTCCATGACGACATCCAGCAGGATGTCGGTCCGTGATGGCCGGCAAAGGACTTCTAATACGTATGAAGTAGTCATACTTTTGATGAACAGCTGCGCCATTCCAAGAAATGGTGATCCCCTCAGCACTAGCTGGTATGGTTCCAAAACCCTTGAACGGGCAGCATGACGCCGACTCAAGCGGGTTCGTGATGGTTGACTGATGGGCCGACGGACGGCAGCAAGCGGCGTGTCTGGACCAGTTCTTTAAACAATGAACAAGAAGCTTGGCCAATTCTGGTTGAAAAAGCCGAGACTTAGTAATTCTTTAATCGCCGACGAGCCACCTCATCAGTGCCAGTCTTTGTTGTTGGAATTTTGTGTTCCCACTTCCATCATGCAACTAGGTAGTGAAATTGACATGAGCCCGCCCGCTCGAGGTGGAAAGTGAGAGGCGATGGCACATACCTAGCCAGGATGCGACGACGCGGGAGACGGGAGGCAATCAAAAGGCCTAAAAAGCGCCACCATCGGGAAGCATTGATACTGCGGCCGGAACATCAGCCAATATCCTTAGGTAGGTTGTGCAGCACACCAGTAGATAAGGTACAGGCGGGTTGGCGACGTATCGGGTCCCCCCCCCCCCCCCCAACCTCTGGACTGCAGAACGGGTGCATGCGTAAACCAGGGTTCGACAGTTCACAGAGCAGGACGGGGCAGGTTTGTGACTGTGAAGAGATTTGCTTGATTGTCGTCGCCGAAGAAGGTTTAGATGGTTTGGTGTGGTGCAGTTCAGCTGAAAACGCTTGTGCAAGGAAGGTATTACTGCGTTGTACTATCGAATTTAATGCTGGTTTTGGCATGGAAGACGTTCCCCGTTTGCTGCATAACCTCATGCCTACCCATATAACCCATATACCCCCCATATACCCAAATGCCCTTGTCAAGTCGAATATCGCAGGTAGCACCTCCAAATGCGGCATCGCCGCCAGCAACATGCTATCGCCCATCTTTGCATTCGTTGATTGCGACTGTGCAGGTCGCCTTTCGGCTTGGCCATCTGACCCTGCCGTCTCTCTGATCCCCTCCTTCAACCTAGGCTCCCACGGCCGCCGACCGAGATAACACACGTTCGACGGGAACATGGCAGCGGGGACGCACGCATTCCCCTGGCGCACGGCAAGCCAGTTTAAATGTCACGTCTTCAGCAAGCCACAAGACGCCCATCGACTTCTTTCCTATCTCACCTAAGGTACCTAGGGTATCTCATCTCCTCTCGTTCTTCTCTTCTGAGCGCCGCGACACCCTCGGGGAGCACACGCCCCAATCCTCCTCGGCTGCTGACGATTCCTCTGTTTCTGCGTGGCTCTCAGACACGCCCAAGAAAGAGAGGCCGCCACACCCGGCCCTTTGGCCTCTGGGAGCTGTTAAGGCGCGAAATTTCGAGGCAAGCGCCTCTGGCCCAGAGTATTATTGGATATCACATTCGTCCTTCTTACCCTGGAGGTTATAACTTATGATAGCTACTGCGTGAACATTGCGAGTGCTACCCTGTTGGAAACCCCAGTTTTCTTCCCTTTTCTCTCGTCCTACACGAAAAATAGTGCCATGAATTTTGGTCAAGGTTGCTACCGATGGTTGGTCCACAATACGCCGTTGGATACCTTTCGCAGATCGGGCAGTTTCTCCCTCTTGTGGAAGTCGAAACGTCACGGAATGGAATCTTCGTGGCGTGAGAATTTCCCATTCGAAAACAGCGGGGCTCCAAGCTGAGTTGCGTAAGATATCCTTAATGATGCCGTTATTCGCACGAAGAAAGGTAACAAGGTTACCAAGTGCTCGGAAAGCCTGGCAGGTCTTGTCGTTCGCAGGGGTCTTGGTTCAGATGTGACTCGCCGTCTAAAAACAACCGTCCGCGCCCATGAGCTTAGCTCTTTCGTCTAAGCTGCTCGTCCCAAGCCACACGAACGAGCGGAGCATCTCGGTGGCCCCAAGAGCTCTCGGAGGCTGACTTCGCGGCAAGTCCTTTCTCGAAGCGGAAAGGGGTAAGGGACTTTGTTCCGTTCTTGGCTACAGTCGCTTGCTAGCTTCTACTGAATTTGTTTTCTCATCCAGCTTCAAAGCACTCCACGGAGCCTCTGCTCAGTACAGCGTTGATGTTATTGTTTACCAGGAGGGCGCCAAGTCAAGGCGGCCTTCGACGTTCCTGCGCTAGATGCGCCAGAACCTGCCGGTTTCCAGTTCCTAATCTTCCTGCTATAACCCAGCATGGTGTTGATCAACGCAACGAGCTTCCGACCGACCGATGCTTCCTCCCGAGGAGAACTGGGCGAGAGGGGCGAGAGGGGCGAGAGCATCCATCAGGCTCATCAACATGGCACGACATTGGGTCGATGGCACGGCTTGACAAGCAGTCTCCCACGTCTATCTGCATCCCACGTCCTCCCGCCGTCCCAGCGGTTGTGGTCTGCGGTATGTTGGCAACCTCTTGATGGTAGTATTCCATGCCATGCCATGCCATGCTGGCCTTGGACAGGGGACGCCGACGGACTAATGTGCCTTTGGCTTTGCAAGGATGCTGTGCCTCTTCTCAGTCTAACGGCTTGGCTACGCGGCGCTTGGGTAGGTAGGTAGCGTTTACGCGACAAGGCCTCGGCCTCCTTTGTCGCCTTCGGGTACGCTACTACCTCACGATGGACGGCTGTACCTGCCATCTTTGTGCCTACCTATCCGCCTCGAACCCAACGCACGGGTGGCCCCAACTTCTCAAGTTCGAAGCCAGACAATGCCGCTTGTCACCAATTCTAGCTAAGTCACAAGTCCGTCTCGAGCGGGCAACTTAGGACAGTGGAACCCACCTTTGCTGCAGCCGGGCCGTCGAGACCTCGCGAGTCGATCTGTTGTTTGTTCACCTCGAGCGTGGCCTGTCATTGCCCCCCGCTCCTCCGTATCGTGATGGCTTTGGCAGCCAAGCCAGTCAATAATGTTCAGCTACCGGTGCCCCCGTGGTATGCGGCTTAGCCTTTGTCCTGGGCTCTCGGTTCACTCACTCGCGCCGACTATACACTGAACCCTTCTCAAATATCTTGGGCCTGCTTCCCGCCCACCTCAGCGTCTGGACTTCTCTCTTAGCATTCGCTCACTCGAGGTGTTTAATTCACTCTTTCTTTATCTAGAGGCTGGAAGTGGTTTGACCAGCTGTCGTTCGCTCCTTTCAAAACCCATTACACGATGCATGCTTTCAAGTCCTACTTTACGCCTGCCCAGGGGGCGGGCTCTGAGCTGAGCCAACTACCAAGCTCATCACAGTCGACTCCGACACGACAACATCAACAGCAGTCGTCAGGCAACACGCTCCCTGCGCCGTCAAACGCAGCACAGCAATCCGAGAAACAGGGTCCCTACCGAAGCACGAGCGCCAGAACATCTGCCAGACAATCAACAGTGAGCTTGGCGCTCACTGCTGGTATGAGGGACAAGCATGCTAGCAGCATCATCGATCTTAGAGCTGATGTTACGGTACACAGCATCTACCAGGACCAGCTTAGGAAGATGTACGCCTCGGCATGGAACCTGGGAGAGGGTGTTGTTCTCAAGAAGGGGCGTAATGACTTCGTCTGCGCTCCCCCTCAGCTTCAAACGGTCCCTTACGGGTTTTATGACGTGGTTCGACAGCTCAACGTCAGCGTACGTAGAAATCTCCACCTTGTCTATTGCCTTGGCTAACAAGCAGTAGTGCGCCATGACCGTCAACACTCCCGTCATCCAGTCCATCATCCATGGTCTCCTCAACAGCGGAGAGCCTAAGGATTCCATTCCTTTGGCTGGAGGTCTGCAGCTCCAGGTCCTTCCCAGAATGACTGATCTCCCTCGATGCCAAAAGCATCAGTATGCTGCTTTCATCCTCGACCCACCTCTCCTGACGGTGTGGGACGATGATGCCAACAGAATCCACGCCAGAGCTGAGAGTTTGGAACACATGATCATCTCCTTCATCTGGAAGACCGAAGAAGGCGACGATGAGGAAGGCGAGGAGAAGAACGAGAAGGGGCCTGAAGTCAACATCGAAGAGCTCTCACCCGCCGCCCTTGAGGAGGCGCTCAAGGCTGAGGTACGGCCGATCCGACTGGCCAGTTCCATGGTCGTTGCGGTTGCTCTCGGTCTGTCCATGACGTGCTTGGGTCTTGGTTATCGAGCCCTCGCACTGGAGTCGACTGTCGATGGCACCTACTTCCGCTGGGCGCTGATCGCAGTCACGCCGGCAACTATCTTCATCAGTCTTTTCTTCTTCCTTTCCATCGCCAGTAATTTGTTCCAGATCATCGGCCCCATTTCGGGTGTCGCTGGAAACTCCAAAAACTACTCTGGCAAGGCTCCCCGCCGATTGAGTCCCCACGGGGGCGAGCTGCCCCACGTCACGATCCAAATGCCTGTCTACAAGGAAGGTTTGAATGCCGTCATCAAACCCACCGTGCTTTCACTCAAGGCTGCCATCTCCACCTACGAGATGCAGGGCGGTACTGCCAATATCTTGGTTAACGATGATGGTATGCAGCTCGTCGACGGCGATGAGGCCCAGGCCCGCAGAGACTTCTACGAGGAGCACAACATGGGATGGGTTGCTCGTCCAGGCCACAACCCCAACCCAAAGAACCCTGGCGAGGAGCCTTTCATCCGCAAGGGAAGATTCAAGAAGGCCTCCAACATGAACTATGCCTTGATGACCAGCATTAGGGTTGAGGAGAAGCTCAAGGAAATCAACCGTGGCAGTAAGTGGGGTCAGGACAGTGAGGACCAAGTCTATGCCGAGTCTCTCACCCAAGTTCTTGAGGAGTCTGAGGGCCGCACTTGGGCCGATGGCAACATTCGCATCGGCGACTACATCCTGCTCATCGACTCTGACACTCGTGTTCCCCGCGACTGTTTCCTTGATGCCGTCAGCGAGATGGAAGCCTCCCCCGAAGTTGCCATCATTCAGTACACCTCTGGTGTTATGAACGTCTCAGACTCTTTCTTCGAGCGCGCTGTCACTTGGTTCACTCAGATGATATACACCATGATTACGTTCGCTGTTGCCAACGGCGATATCTCCCCCTTTGTTGGTCACAATGCTGTTCTCCGCTGGTCTGCTCTCCAGGATGCTGCCTCCTATTTTGACGAGGACGATGGTTATGAGAAGTTCTGGTCAGAATCGCACGTCTCTGAGGATTTCGACATGTCGCTTCGCCTTCAGACCGCCGGATACTCTATTCGCTATGGTGCTTATACTGGCGATGGCTTCAAGGAGGGTGTGTCCCTTACCGTCTACGACGAGTTGGCTCGTTGGGAGAAGTATGCTTACGGCTGCAACGAACTGCTCTTCCACCCTCTTCGCTTCTGGCTGATCCGCGGTCCATTCACTCCTCTCTTCCTCAAGTTCATCTTCTCGAACATCGCATTCTACAGAAAGATCACTATTCTGGCCTACATTGGAACCTATTATGCCATTGGAGCGTCCTGGAGCTTGACTCTGTTCAACTACTTCTTCACTGGATGGTTCTTCGGCGAGTACGACAAGTACTACCTTGATTCCTTCGCCACATACTTCTCGCTCATGATCGTCTTCCCTCTCACCGGCAACGTCTCCCTGGCTATTCTTCGCTACAGATTGGGCGAGAAGTCTTTGCTCGCAGCGCGTAAGTTCATCTTCCTCAGTACCCGGTCACATTCCGTAGTCACTAACATTCTTATTAGTTTGGGACAATTTCAAATGGATGCCCATCTTCTGCTTGTTCCTTGGCGGAATCCCTCTTCACGTTTCCAAGGCCTTGCTCTGCCATTTCTTCGAGATCAACATTCAGTGGGGTGCGACATCGAAGGAAGTTGAGAACTGCAACTTTCTCGAGGAAATCCCAAAGCTCATCAAGAGCTTTGCCGGCACCTTCGTCTTCTGCTTCGGCCTGACAGCGCTTATTGTGTGCGGTTACTACGTGTTCCCCGTGCAGTGGCAGATCCGCACCTTCGCGACCATCTTCCCGCTGTGCGTCACTGTCATCTCACACTTTGCGCTACCGGTGCTCCTGAACCCGGCATTGATGAAGTTTACGTTCTAAATCACCACTTTTATTTAATGATGAAGCCTTGGGACTGGTAGAATTGGGATCTATAGATGGCGTTCATTTTGGCAGAGGTGTTCAGGGTATAGACGGTTGGCATCGTTTTCGGTCACAAAGCTCCGGTAGTATGGGCTTCAGTCTCGTTACTTTTTGTGTTGGTGAACAGAGTCATCTTGGCTACAAAATGATCTAGTTTTTTTTGGTTTACCGATGTTGCAGAGGGACTTAAAACAAAATTCAAAGGATCTTCAAAAGATCTACTACTTACGAGCAATGTTTCTAGTTTCAAAGGATGTCTGAATACATCAATGATAAAGATATGCATCAACATGTTGACCCCGAGTAAAGCCTGACCGCGAGCGCATTCGGTTGAGGCAGAGGAGGAAAATTGTTCGACACAACGCTTCAGGATGATTCCAGGCGTGGCCAAGACGGTACCGATGTACCGATGGACCAACGGATGGAAACTGAGGAATGTGAAATCAATCATCGCTCAACCTCCTGAACAATTATTACAAGTACCAGGGAACAGAGGGCGGGATGACGAGAACCTGACCTGAACTTGAATTGAACGTCCAGAACGGCCGGTTTAGGGGGCGAAAAGCGGAGCTGGCAGGATCCAAAATTGGATCTGCGAAAGTCTTCATGAGTTAAATTGGAGCATGTATTGCAGGGTGGATACCTGACATTGCCATAAAGATGACGTACCCCGATAGCAGATTGGAAGGCATCTGTTTGCTTGCGGACCTCCCAACACCCCGGGCCCGTGCACATGTGACCCCAAAACACTCCTTAGTATCCGTGAGCCTGCGAAAGTAAGGTGCCTTGGCGACTAGAAACGCACCTCCCACCGAAACTGCCGGTCTATCCATGGGCGAAATCTCCCCATGTCGACTTTTGCGGCGCATACACGACACTCATAGAGCGAGAGACTTGCAGCGATCTCGAATCGAGAGAGAGCATAGCACCCCATGGACGCGTTCCTGACATCGACGACAACATGTTACATATCGTGAGCGCTTCGTCGCCAGTACCCTCTGAGATTTTTGCGTTCCTCGCGCTTCTTTCAATCTCCCTAATCGTCTTATTGATCCTGCGCCATTACCTACCTCTGCGCACGACACCGGCCTTTTATCTCGTTCCCATCTTCTTTGCGTTATGGCTGCCCGCTTGTATGGTTTTGCTGGTTCCTATCGACTTGGCCTCGAGTGCGACAACAGACGATGAAGCAACGCGGGGTGTATGGCTCCCGCAGCGGGTTTTGTTGGTGTCATGGAGGATTACCTACTGGCTGACCTTTGCCTTGACATGGTACGCCATCCATAACTCACGTCGAATCCGTTGCATACTAACGACTGTTGCGACAGGTTCATCCTTCCCATCCTCGGCGAATACTCCGACTCTGGCTACCGCGAACCACAGGATAGCCTCAAGTACTCGCTCCGCCAGAACGTGCAGTACCATGCCATCGTTTTCGGCACCGCTGGAATTGCCATCGCGTACTTCTTCATCAGATACCAACCTGACATGCAAGTGTTCAAGGCTTCCTTCATGGCCTTGGCCTACTTCTACGGTTTAATATTCGCCATTTGCCTCATGGGTCATGGCCTTGTCTCCATTCCCCGACGACTGTTCCGGTACTCCTCTATTAGTGGAAGACTGCGCCGACTCCAGACCCGAGCGCCGCAGCTGTACGAGAAGATGGAAGACTCTCTGATGAACCTGGAGGACATCGAGTTGCAGGTATCGGAGCTCGGTCGTCGGAAGACGGGAAGCGCTGTCAAATTCAGTGAATGGATTGACGAGCTGGTCGAAACCGCAAACCTGCCCGAATCCCAACCCAGATCAACACTAGGCGTACCTGTCGAGAGTCGTAGTCTGCCTACCGTCATCACCGAAAAGTTTATGGCAGATTTGACGAGGAAGTTGATGAGGGCTCGGCACGCGAGGTCTCGCTACGTTAACGAGTGGAATGACCTTCTGAAGGAAGCGTCGGATACACAGGCCATACTGGACTCGGCCGCCTCGAAAAAGCTCGAATTCGGTACGCCGTCGCCCCATGCCGGTTTCTGGGATCGCCTCACCGTCCATACGCCTTATACCCGATACTTGTACTACTACAAATTCGAACCTTACGCCAGCGTTGCACTTGGAGCATTGCTTGCTGTGGCATCTACTCTGATCATTTGGTCTGAAGTCATCAAGGCCGCCTTTCCGCAGTTATCCGTTATCCGTCTCACTGTCGTTCATCACTGGGTCGGTGAGAAGGGCCAGGTTGGGTTCGCTGGCCAAGTTATTTCCGTACTCTGGCTTCTGTATATGTGCGCGGCTACATTCATCACCATGACGGAGGTGAAGACGTGGCGAGGACGCGCCTTGGTCAGACGCAACACCGCATACGAATCGGCCTTCTGGTACGCCGGCCAGGTCGCAAAGCTCAGCGTTCCTCTGTCTTATAACTTCATGACGTTCTTGTCAAAAACGATCTACCAGAAGACTCGGTTCTACGGCTTCCTAGGGCAACTCATCGACTTCAGCAAGTTGGGAGATTGGGCTGACAGACTTTTCCCCATTTTCGTGCTCGTTCCCGTGGCAGCCACGCTCTTCGGCCTCTACGGCAAAATCAAGCAGGTGTTCGGCTTCGGCGGCACCTTCATCGATGACGAGGAAGGCGACGGCCTCATCTTCGGCACTGGTTCATGGCGCGAAGGTCGGGACTTGATCGAACGGGAGTTGGGCGGTACGTCCGGTCTTCGGCGACGCGAGGACGCTTTCGCGCGACTGGAGTCGTCCGGAAGGACAGCCCCCGTTCTAACGATTCCCGGAGGACGCAACGGCTCGGCAGCCTCTCCGGCGAGGTCCCCCGTTCAAGCGACGCAGAGCAGCCGGCCAGGGCGGGCGCCCCGTACCACACCATACCGCGACGAGCCGGAGGAGGAGAACTTTTTCGAATCGCTCGGCCACCGCATGAAGAACACGATTGACACGTTTGAGCCGCCCCAGTGGTTCCAGGACATCAAGAAGCCCAGATGGATGGGCGGCGACGACGACGAGCCAGGCAGCAGCAGCAGCGGCGGTGGTAATAATGGTGGTGACGGGGTAGGGTCGGATATCCGCCGATGGTTTGGCGGGGAAGGCCGCGTCAGACTGTGATTTCCTTTCTTCCCGTCAGGGGCTCGCGCCAGAATCATTATTTTCCCTTTTTTTTTTCCCCCTATTGTTCAGCTGGGTTATTTTGTCATCTTGTTGAATTCATGCCTCTACCAAGAGCTGGGGAGAACGCATTGCTAGGAGTTTGGGGCTTGAGTTCCCGCGCCAGATGACGAGACAAGAGGAGTTTCGAACCCGGCCTCCTACGCGTTCCTGTATAGAAATGCTGTGACAGCGGCTGCGAGGACCGCTGCGTGTGTACGAGATAGATGTACGTTTCATAGATTCCTGGCATGAATCACAACACTAATAATGCTCGAAAAGTTCCCGAACCAAAAGGATTTCACGTAAGCTAACAGTTGGGCTGGGGCTGTATCTGAAGCCGTCGCTAGACTCTAGGTTGGCTTGGAGTTGACATTCTGAACACACAAATCTCGAAAATCAAAACCGGAATTACGATGCGTGACATTAGCGTGATACTTTTAAGACCTAATAACTCAGTTGAGGCGATCTCTCATCCCGAGACCAAACTACGAAATGCAATCCTCTTGTCAACGCCGATCCTATTGTACAAGTGCAGACATACAACGCCATGACCACTGCAGTTCCCTCATCCCTAAAGCCCCCAATGGTCCAGCCAACTCGATCAGAAATCAAAACATCTAAGTGACGCCTTTCGCGTGGTTCCTAGACACCAGTCTGCGGTGCGGCATTCGGTTTCCCAATGCACATGGCAGTCTTTGTCTCTTGGATATTTCGCCGTTGTCGTGATATGGTACAATTCAACAACACCGAAAGCATAGTGTTGTGAGTAACGCGTCGCTTCGTGGTATATCCGTGCGGTACGTAATACTGCAATCAGTTCCGCATCTTGGGCTTTGCAAGCATGTTGAGTCGGCTCAGGCTCATACCTGCGCGCTTCTTGGTAGGGCTCGGCGAAGGAAGGACTCGATGAGTTTGAGCTTTCTTGCCGATAGTGGTGGGGGTGGCTCCCACAAGTCTGGGGGCGAGGAGGGCGTCTCCCTCAGGGACAGGCTCAGCCTTGCGTCTCTTTCCGGGTCTTTCCCCCGAAGCCTCTTCCAGGTCGCCGTCCTCCTCTTTAGCTCGAGCACGCTTCTTGTGGGTCATTCCGTGAGGCTTTCCGACCAGAAGTTGCATTGGAGACCGGTTCTCCTTGTTCGAAAGAGTGTCAGGGCCGGCGGGGAAGCTACCAGGCATGTCGAGCGATCTGCGCACGTGACGGACGCTTGCTTGACCTGCAGTCGAGCCAAAGCCAGTAGGAGAGGCACTACCAAACCGAATAGTATGGTCGCTACGGAAGGTGAAGGTGCCCGGAACAGAAGGAGCCAGGACACTGCTGTTGTCATCCGCCTTCGCGTAGGGGCTCTCGGCGGTCAAGTCGGGGTACAAGCCGTCATCCTCCGTTCTCTGGGTGACGTTCCCAAGAACGCCATCGAGATTCGGATATTCAACCTCGCCTTGCATGCGGGAAGGACTAAGGGCAGAAAAGGCCCTATGAGCGACAGTGTTCGGTGCATTGGCGCCGCGGTCTGTGTCCGGGGTGAAGTCAACTCCCTTAAATAGCTTGCGCCGAGGAGTGGTGAAAGGAACAGCTGGCAACGACTTCTCGACAACCTGAGGGGCAGGGGTTTGGGATACTCCGGTAGCAGGTTGGGGGATGGCACTCTTCGCACTATCGAATGCGCTCTTTCCACCACGCAAAATCGACTTGACTCTTTCGAATCGACCTGGGCTCACAATCCGGCGTTTCAGCTCGGCTGTCTTCTCCAGCGCCCCCAGGTTGCTACTGGTCGCAGACTTCGTGAGAGTACCCAGCTCAGGCTTTGAGGGCGATTTCCGAAGGTTTCCAAGCTCGGGCTTCGAAGGTGACTTTCGAAGGTTTCCAAGCTCCGGCTTGGAAGCGGTCTGCGCTAGACCTCTTAGATCAGGCTTGCTGGGAGACTTCGCCAGAGAGCTAGGCAGAGGCATCTTGCTGCCAGCAGCGCGAGCAAGTGAGGTCTTGGTAGGGTTGGTCAAGGATGCCAAGCTTGGCTGAGATCGAAGACCAGTCGAGGGCGTAGCTGCGGACGCAGATCCAGACGGGGTGTCATTTCCACTTGACTTAGGGCGCGGAAGAGAGCTGCCATCACGAGAAACAGGTCGAGCGGTCGACGCATCATCCTCGAAGCGCTGGCGAACACGCTTGACGGACGAGGGAGGCTCGAGATTGGCGAAAATACGAGCTCTAGGGGCGTGTCCGGTCGAAGCCTTGAGACTACCATTCGAGTTGGTGTCGTCGAGGTTAGCCTTGGAGGGAGACCGCTTGAGGCTGGATTTCTGACTGGGAGTGCCAGCCGCAAGCAGGTTCGACTTGGAGGGCTGCTTCAGGATCGACTTCGGGTGGGTCGGGGTGTCGTCGAGGTTGGCCTTGGAGGGAGAGCGCTTCAGGCTTGACTTGGGGTGAGTAGGGGTATCGTCCACGTTGGCTTTGGACTGGGAGCGTTTGAGAGAACTCTTGAGGGGAGTGGCCCGGCCAGGCTGGGCTCGGAAGGCTGAAGGATGACCTTCGATAGAGTCCATCTTCTTGAACTCGACCATATGGGCAGCGCTGAAGCGGCTCGACTTGCCCGTGGCCTTTGCAATTTTCCGTCCATTGAGCTCTTCGTCCTGCTTCTCAAGCTCGCGCTTGGCGAGCAAGTCAGCCTTGATTCTGGCGGCATCCTCGCGAAGCTCCGTCATCATCCGCTGGGCATCGCTGCTCAGGCCACTGTCGCCAGTAGGTTGAGTGACGCGGAAGGTAAAAGGCGACTCAGGCACGCCGGATGTCTTGGACGGCGTTGCCTGATTGTCGGTGGTCTTGTCGGAGGCCTTCATGTCTCTAAAGCCGAGCCAGGTAGCGGAAGGAGGTGCGACGGTAGGGTGGACTTTGCTCGGGTGCATTTCCGACAAAGGAGCCTTCGCTTGGGAATGCGACGAAGGTGTGGCGGGATCGTGATTGGGGACGACAAGGGCGTTCAAGCTCTCAGCGATGTTCTTCGAGGGAGGAGTGTCATCGCGCTCAACAACAGAAGCGAGAGTCTGCTTGGCCTTGGGCTGCGGGAAGGACGTGAGTCGAGGTCCGCGAGCCGTCTGTTTATGGCAGCGGTCAGAGTGTCTTACCTTGGGCGTGTTTGTCGCGCTGGCCAACCGAGCCGAACGACGGCGAGGCGGCGTCATGTTTAATAGCTACTCGTGGCTGTCGTCGATTTTGGGGATCTTGCTGCGAGGTTAGTACTCGTTGAGGACGGAAAGGCAGAGGTCGTCAATCAAGCCAGGCCCTTGAAGAGAGAGATTTGATGATGTCAGGCGAGGTGGATGTGGTTCGGACCGGGTAAGGTACGTTCAGCGCGACGGGGATTCTTTGTGGTGGTGGAGGGGCTCCCGTTTGTTTACATTCCAGCGTGTTCTTTGTTTGGATTGGTTGGCCCGAAGGGGTAAGGCCCAATCTCCACCTAACGCTCCGGGCCTTGGGGATCAAGTGGGGGCCATGGCAGTGTTTACTTTTGTTTGCCGTCAACCCAGTGTTTGCTTGAGCCGCCCTGAGCATCTGTGGGTCGAATTCTAAACAGGGCAGGAGCACCTCTCCAGGGTCCCACTGTTTCCTCCTTCTCGAACCCTCTCTTCTTTCACGTGTCTTGATGATAAAGGCGTTGTTTTGAACACCACGTTTCACACTTCCCCCGTACGGGCGCGTTTAGTTGGCCGGAGTCGATTCATGACAATGCTCTATACCTACCCAGGGATTCTAAACGTTAGTTCGCAACTTCTGGCCCACAGCTCTCGGGATCAAGTGTTATTGGGTTGAATATCTGGGGCATGTACTTCTCATAGAATAATAAGTGAGAATAACAAATATCTAGCATTAGGATTTTACCTTATTAATCTAGGGATCTTCTTAAGTAACTTTCCCTTCTAATAGGCCGCTTAAGAAGACTTCTGAATATCATACCCAGAACCGTTAGTATGGGACTGCGCTAACGTTTAGAATCCCTGGGTAGGTATAGATACACCGGGAATGTCAACGTGATACCATTTTCAAACCAATCTAGGTTGACCTTGAATTGAGATTGACGTCGTTCTAAACATGTGCCCGATTCAATTTTGGACCTGACAAACAATCTTCTATCCTGATGAACCCTGGCTATCGCTGGAGGCGTAACGCCACTACCTACCAGATGGCAACGTCCAGCCATGGAAGCTCGATCTCTAACTTACCTCATGTGCTGTCAACCAAGTCTCCGGCAATGCGGACTACTAGAGTTTGTAGTCGTCCTCGCCGAAGTCCCAACTGGTAGCGAATGTGCCTGACCAGTCCACAACTGTAATCCAAAAGTGTACGGTCACATACTCGGACATGACGCCTCGGCTGCCTCGAGATCCAACACACCTGCGGCGCTCACTGCTCTAACGCAAGATGCTTTCTAGGTCTGGGACCGGAAGCAAGTGTCAGCCTGTCAGGTTTGAATATCATCGGGCCACTCATCGAGAACACAGCTTTATCGATGTTGTTAGCTTAGAAAGAAAAAGGAGCTAATGCTATAGGGAAACACTTACTTGGCCTCATAACGGGACCAATATATAAGGCGTAGACACTCGGCCTATGGGTATGAGAGCTGTTTGGAAGGCATCCGGGATTCCCGCCAGGGACAGCTGTCTCGGAGCACTATCAGATTGCCTAGAGGGTGATGTGCTGCGGCAAGAGGGCGCTGGCTGCGCTGCTCGGTGCTTCTCATAATACAGCTCGAGGATTTCAGATTCAAGAAAGTCCTCTCAAACAAAGACTATCCGGACCACCTGGGTCGGCAGCCCTCTCTGGCTATGTTGCTCACTTTCACTCTTGGCATAATCCCATTTCAGGCAGTCCTCGTTTTCGTAGAAGGCATCATGACCCCAAAAATGTCAAAGACGCCACCTTGTTAGCAGAGCTCCTGCAAGGCGTCTCAAGTCTGCGCAAAGACAATACTGTGAGGCCACGCAAGCCACTTTCCCCACTCCAGGCCCAGATACTCGGTAATCAGCCGCAGCAAGTCTGCCCCGGAATCAACATGCCACATATCCCCTGCCAAGTGAAGTGTAACGGTGTGGCCCCCCAAGATGGCAACGGCTTCCGGCCTACGCTGGCTCAGCATCTCGATAAACTCTTCCGGGACATAGAACGCGCCGCGTGAGCGAAGACGAGCGAAGTTGAGGTAGCTATTTAGAAAGCCGTCGAGACATAGGCTGCTGACTGCAAAAGCATCGTTGCAGAGGTGACGACCGAGCATAGAAGTGAACATGGCTAGTGCTACGCAATTCGAGTCGTTGATGTCGGGTTTCGAGTGTTGAACAAAGAGATAGCCTCGTTCTGGAACTGAACGACTTGCTCTACGTAGTACTGTTTCCTTTCTGGACTGGTGTGAGAGAGGTGCAGAGCCGAGAATGACAATATTTCATGCATGAGATACGGACGGCGCCTCGACGGCGGCTTTGACGGGGAGTCGGGTTGTCCGATCACGGCCGTGCTCGTCCATCTCGGGTACGATCAGGTCCCCGGAGAAGTTGATGAGGAATTCCATATGGTCTATATTGACCCGGGGCCCTGAGTGTGGTGCCGGCACATTTGGATATGCCAGCGGCGAAGTTCCGGCCGGATGCGCCGGGTTAGGATGACGCGGCCGACGACCCCTTCAGATCATCGCGCGCGACGTCAGGGTACGGAGAGCAGCCGGAGCTCATTGACGGGGTGCTCGGCCCCGACCTGGAGGTTTTCGCGGGGCAGTCCTCGGTGACGCCGATGGATGCTACGGCGGGCACTATAGGAGCCGGGGTTCTGTATACGCATTGCGGTTCAATGATGGCACAGTTCTTGCACTTTGGCCGGGTCTCATCGCACTGGGGAGTCGCAAATCATCCTCTACGGGGGTTCGCTTGATGCCCTTCAGCATGCACAATTCATGATTGATGCTCACCTTGATATGTCGCCGTTTGCATTCGACGCAGCCTTTCCGCGACTTCTTGTGGGCACGACGGTTCATGATCGAGATCTTGTACCGCACTTCCGGTGTGGGTTGAGTTCTTCCACCACTCTCTGATAACATGTTTGGGAAGCTAGCTTTGCAGGTACATCCAAAGGATTGGGAAGAGTCAGTTGCTGTTGTAATGCGAAACCGAAGCTGGAAACCATGGAAGCCGCTGATAAAATTGTGGGGGATGACCCGATTGAGGTCGAATGGACGCCGGTCGGATTTAGAGGGGCTTGGGTAGTAGTGTAAAACTAAGCTATCCTAGCTTCCAGGGCATCCTGTGCCAATCTTGACCAACTTCTACTGCGTAGTGCTAGCCCTGCAGCGCGGAAAGGGTAAATGAATATGGTCAACGCGTGACGTGGAAACTCTAGCGCGTCGAAATATAAAAGACAGCTGGCAATAGAATATAGATTACATCTCAAGTTTTACCGAATCCATGGATCAGCGACCTCAAATTTACACTTGCCTACCTAGGTAACTAACTAGTTACCTCAAGTAAGCCTGCCTGGGATGCTAAAGAACTTTTAAGCATTGAAAAATGGAAGAGCTAAGACCCCTGACAGCTTACCTAAATACACCCCAAGAAAGCGGCTTCCAACTTCCAAGCCAACGTCCACCGTTGCCCAAGAACGTGGTCCCACGATTCGCGAGAACTTATCACCTTGGAATCCTCTCTACCGCGGGGTAACCCGGCCTCAATAACGCCCACTAGACGCGCCGGCGTTGCCTTAGTGCGGGTACACCACATCCCAGGGAATCCACCTCTCAGCTCCCATCTGCCGCGGCCGGACTTGCGTTTGGACAGCGGTCGCGATGACATCTTTCCCCTCCATCCAACCACGAGAAAGGCCCGCGCAATGGTCTCCGGTATGACGCCATAATGGTGGACCGAACCACGACATTTTGGCCGTGTGCCGCTCGCTGTCTGCCTGCACAGCCAGCCGTCTCGAGATGTCTTGCCTTGATTTTTACTATCCAGTGTGCCAGTGTTGGTAGCACTCCGAAGGTCGATAAGACAGATGGCAGGCTGTTCCGTGCTTCCCTCATGACAATAGCTTCCGCCTCCTATCCCCACGCCCGGAGACCCGACCATCAGGGTCCCGGGGGCAGGGTCCCGGCCTCACCGTCAAGACCAATGCTTCACTGCATAACGATCCCTACCCTTGACAAGCTGAACAAGACATTGCACCACCAGTCCAGTCCAGTCCAGAAACGGTCTAGAAACCAACCTCAAAACAAGGCTTGAACCATTCCCAATTCGCGCTTGCCAAGTAGTGCATCTCACGAACCTGCTTCATACCCTCCATCGCAAAATTCGCCTTTTGCTTCCCGGCCTGCCAAGGCACGAAAAATAGCTTGCATCCCATCTCTCCCGGGATAAGCACACGCGGAGATCCTCAGATAATGTCGTAAACATGCGTCTCTTAGCCCCTCCATGTGTCTCAACACGCACGTTCGTCGCCTCGATGGGCCACTGCCTTGTCGATCGGGAGGGTCATGTCAGGGTTCTAGTACCAACATGTGAGAGTGAGACTGTACTTCTTTCCCGAGCGGCAAGCAGCACGGCGCCGCAGCTCTCTCGTCTTCTCTGAGTTCCATCTGATGGCGCACTTAAATACCTAAGCCCCTCGACATATTCTTCAAAGCTTTTGCATCATCTCATCATCATCATCATCACCCTCACCTGAAGTTGCTCTGTAAAATCTCACCTCAAACGGTCTCAAACACAGCCAACATGTCTTACGGTGGAAACGACGACGTAAGTTGAGGCCTATGGAACTAGACTAGCCGATACCTAAGTATTATTAAATCTCACTTACACGCTCACAGTCCAAGTACGGTTCCAGCAGGAACGACGAGGACAGCTACGGCTCCTCTCGCAACAATGACGACTCATACGGCAGCACCGCCCGTCGCGATAACGAGGACAGCTACGGCTCCTCCCGCCGTGATGAGGACTCTTCGGCTCATCTCGCCGCGACAACGACGACTCATACGGCTCCTCAAACCCCGTAAAGCACTCCTCCTTCGGCGACTCGACATCCTCCAACCTCGCCGGCGCAGACTCCCTCTCCTACAACGCCTCCGACAACAAAGGCCGCACCTACGACAACGACCCCACCTCCTACGGCTCCAACGACTCCTACGGCTTGTCCCGCCGTAAGGACAACGACAACGACAACGACAACGACGACTCTTTCGGCTCTTCCACCCGCCGCGAGAACGAGACGACGGCGGCGCCATCGTCCTACGGCACCACGGGCCGCAACGAGGATTCCTACGGCTCCTCCGGCCCCGTCGGCCGCGCGGGCAGTGATTCGTACGGCTCCGGCGGCCGTGACGAGAATGACAGCTGCGGTTCCTCCCGCAACGACAACAGCTCCTCCTCTCGCCGCGACGACGACGACACTTACGGCGGCAGCGACGACAAGGGAGGAGACAGCAAGCTCGGCAAGGTCCTCGAGAAGGCGGGCAGTATGTTTCACAGCGAGAAGCTTGAGAACAAGGGGTATGAGAAGAGGGAGGCCAAGGGGGCCTACGGCGGCAATAATGATTACTAGTTGCCTTCTAGCCCCGCCCAGAGCGCGTTGCGCATGAGCCTTTCTGACCTCGTACGAACTAGCGAATTCAGCATAATGTAATGTCGAATAAAAACTTCACGGACCGCTTTGCGAAAGTGAGGAAGGATAATTTTACTGATACGTGCTGCGCTAAGAGATACTCTCGAAACACTACCTCCCGCCAACACGCCGTCTCCGGCTTACTCCAATCTTAATACAACTTCTTGGTGACCCTCACCAGAATAACGCTCTCTGTCAGCCTGCCCTCACAGTCCATCAGGTGCACAAAGCGATAACCGCTCCTCAAGCGATCCAGTCTCACAGCCGCCCAAGCCGCCAAATCATCCCGTCCAATCTCGTCGTCTCTAACGGTGAACCGCACGAAAGCCAACTCCTCCACCACGCCGGGAACCCCCGCAAACTTCAGTTCCTCGCCTTTAAAATCCGGGTCGACGCCCTTGTTCGACTTGGTCTTGGCCTTGAACTCACCCTCCTGCTCGTGACCGTCGTTCTTAATGTGCGCGCCTGGAAGACGTTCTTCCGGGGACTCGACGTGAATCTCAACCTTCACGTAAGGCTTAAAGCCGGACACCTTCGTATCTCCCGGAGGAAGAGGAAGGTTTTGCGCAGCGAGAACGACGATTTGGAGATCGAGCGTCTTGTATTTGATCTGTGGTGCGTCTTGAGCCGCGTCGGGGGCGGGAGGAGGTGAGCCGGCCTTGAGGCAGCGGTAGCCTTGTTCGCTTAGTACTTAGATTCATGTGGCATATAGATAGCAAACATACCTTCGGGCTTCAAGACGTAGCCTGGTGTGCCCGCAAACATGGCCTCATTGAGCATCATTCCCTCATCCCAGTTTTGCCAGTTGAGTGCTACAATCTGAATACCCCTGCGCCAGAACACAGGCGCATCGAGGTTGGAGCTTCCGATGCGTAGACCCGAGGGATAGGCTCGCATCAAATAGTGGCGATTATGATGGAACAAAATCTCGGGCTGTTTCTCATGAACCTCCATAACGCCCTTCTCTGACAGCGAGAAAATGTGTGTAGGCATCGATGCCTCGGGCTGCGTAAGAGACTTGAAGGAGATTCCTCGGGTATAGACGCCAAGTCTGCTCAAGGCCTGAATAATCTTGGAAGCTTTCTTCTTCGCCTTCTTGTTAGGAACCTCTGCCGGCGCCGCCCTGTCATCACTATCATCGTCTTCGACCACAGCCTCCCCCGTTTCCGTAGGCGGGGCGTATTTCACCTTGACCAGGATCTTGCCCTTGAGGTCCGCTGGACGAGGCAGCTCTGCAGCATCGACTTCGGGTGCTGAAACTAACAAATTGGTCCACGTATCTTCCATGATTTGCACCATGACCTCCTGCTGTTGTGGGCTACAGTGGACCTCTAAGCTGACGATCAACGGGGTATCGGCGGCAACGAAGCCGAAGTCTCGGATCGTCTCACAGACGTGGCGGAAAGAAACCTCCTTGGTGAGGGTATAACCGTGGAAAACTTGGGGTTCGATGCCATAGGGCTTTGGTGAGGGCGTCTTCTGCAGCTCAAGCTTTTGACCTTCGGCAGGCGGGGTCGTTGTGTCAGGTGGACTAGTCGTTGCTGGTGGGCTACCGCCCTCCTTCTTCTCAATCCTCTCATCCATCTTCTTCCCCAAGGAAGTCCTTTCAAGCCTGCTTGAGAGCACATTCGGCATCTTATCCTTGAGCTTCGACAGCCGACTCTTCTTCACCTTGGTTCCGACAGCAACCTCCTCATCGCTGCTGCTCACCGACGTGCCGTCCTCGTTGTCGGAATCATCCCCATCCCAGACGTCAATCTCGATGCACCGACACCCTCTCAGCAGGACATTTTTGTACGCATCGGTGCTCGACTCGCTGTATAGCTGGTTACCAGTGAGGTACGTGTTGTGACTAGAGCTGATGAAGTAGCTGGACAGGGGGTACGTCAGATCCGTCTCTGTAGGCGGACGGGTGATGGCCGAGTAGGAGGAGGTCATGTAATTGAGAAATCCATTAAAGTCCAACTCTTGTTCCGTGACACCCTCGATAGCCTTCAGGTGTTCGATGCACTCCTCGTCGGCCTGGACATTCTTGACGAAGGATGCGATCTGCTCCTTGTGCCACTTCTGATCGTCCTTGCCGGCGTGGACGTTGAAGATCTTGGTGAGGTGAGGCAGGATAGACTCGTTAAGCGTCTTGACGGTGCGTTGCGTCTCGCTGGCACCGCCACCCGCCTGAAGGACGGCAGGGACCGTCGTCGGTTGAGTTGTTGCAGCCGCCATAATATCTCTTGATGGCCAGGGAAATGAGGCGGTGAGGTGAGCGACAACAATCAATACAGAAGAGAGGTTTTAAGGAGCGCAAGATCGAACAGGGAAAAAAAGTGAGACGCGTGATGATGCAAGTAGGCTAAGAGATACAAGAGGCGTCTCGTATGCTGGTGACAATCAGCCACGTGGTCGAGGATGAAAGTCGTCCTTGGTTTGTTTCGACGTCGGCTCGCAAGTCCGGTGTTTTTTTCTCCCACCCTCGCAATATATGCTGTGTCAACCACGCCAAGCTCCAAGAGAAAGAGCAATCTTGCTGTCCGACCCGCTACTTTCAATCAATTGAGCCGATGATCCAGGAAGTGCTCGTTCGCCTCAGCCGGGCAAGGGTGGTGGCGCGCGGTCTCCGAAGCTGAGTGGTTCCTTGCCCCGGGGGACCAGGCCAGAATCGTGGCAGCTCGCAAGTTGCAGGCATGCGACGTGATGTGTCCTACTCCTTCCCCCTTCACTTAAACACCCCTGAAGTCTGTGCAATGGCGTCACAGGGTCCTGATCTTTAGCGGTAACAGGCCCAGCCCAGACCGCTGGAATTTTAGGGCCCAGGGGCGGTTGGCGATATTTATAGCGAGCCTTATCGATACCTTAGCCACGACGTGAACCCCCGCCAAACCCTCCCTTCCTTTACCCCTCGTTTTAGTGTCGGAATGTCGGTCTGGGATCCCTGCGATTGAAGACCTGGAGCCTCTGGAACACATCGTCGTATTCGTGAGAAACGTATCGTGGGAACCGGTTCGCAATTGGCTTTGACTCATTGGTCTGATGTCGATTTATGCCAAGGCATCAGACAAGCCGGCTCTGAGCCCGTGAGCATGAACTTGCAAAGTATGAGGAACGGGCCGTACCCGTCAAGTGGGCCAACCTCATGCTTTTAGGTCACGTTCATCCTGTCATTTTATCCTCCAGTTAAGTAATCAAAAGATATCCTAGATATTATTTCGAGTATCATGTGCTCATAATATGTATTCATAGTATAGTCTCGCTCATAAATGTCGTCAGGTCGTAAGGCGTGATAGAGATAGTATACACATATCCATCCAACACATTTGCCCCCTCTCCTCTGAATGTTAAGATATTCGTACCAGAAACCCACCCATTATGCAAGGCGTTTATGTCGTGCCACTCGCCTTATTGTCTCTTTCTCTCTCCCTCTCTCACTCCCTCGATTTCTCTTACCTCTTCACATCTCACTTCTCTTTTTGCTTCCTATTCACCAGTCAGCCCCCTCGTCCCCAGAAACACCTCACGGCTTGATAGGTGTAGTCACTGACGTCCAGGTATTCGCCTTGCTCATCGTCCGCTTTCTCATCATCGCCATGATATCGGCTTCCATGTGCTCAATGTTCTTCTCCAGATCCGCGTCCTCGACCGCGAACTTGCCCTCGCGCCGTTTGTCGAACCATATCCATCCCACCACGATGATAATGGTCAGCGGTACCGTGATGGCGAAGTAAACCCAGAGAGATTTTGAGATGACGGGATCAGCGTCTGTAAGGTGGTCGTCAGTATCGGAACTCATCAGGATACAAAGCAGTTAGTCTACCCACCCTTGGCAAAATCGAAAAACGTCATGCTGAATACAGATGCCAAGAAAGTGCCCGGCAAGAAGACCGCACCGAGCAATGAAATTGTCTTCATCGCCGTGCTGTCCCTCTTGCTAGCGTGTGCCAGCCTTCTCTGCTCACCGGCCATTTGGAACTGAATCTTGGACTCTCGCTGCGACAGCAAGTTATACAACTGTCTGGTGGTCAGCACCTGTCCTCTTTGTCTCGGCGGAACAACGTACCGCGCTTCGTTGGATGTGAAGCCTCTCCAGCGTCGTTGCCTGGTAGTTCTCGATTCCCCTCAGCTTGATCTTGTAGAAGTCCAGACGAGCGTTCATGCTTCGGTGCAGCTTGTGCAGTTCAGTCGTAAACCTCTCCTGAGGTACCTTGTGCTTGAAATGAGCCATCGCGGTCTCCAGCTCCTTGACAGTCTCTATGTATGCCTGAGGTCGCTTCCACAGGACCTGGCTGTGGCATTCGACGAGATCACGACTAATGGCGTCGACCTCGAGATATCCGTCTTTGCTCACATATCCTTCCTCATCCTCGATCTCGTTGCGCATACTGACAGCATGCTCCAGCCTGCGCAACCAGTCGCGTGCATCGCGCTGCTTCTGATCGTTCACCGACGACAGATCGTGCGAGAGAATGATGACCGGCAGTAGCATCGGGTGGCCCACCTGCTTCGCGCAAAAGGTGAGGTGGCGGATAGCGTCGACCATGTTGGAACTGGGTGTGCCCTTGACGTATCCCGAAGTGATACCCGTGCTGAAACAGTGAGAGAGCATGATCTCCCACCCGCGAGTTTTGCCCTTCTTTCGCACGTCGGACTTGCGAAATATGATTTCTGGGGGTTTTAGTTGTCAGCCGTTTGGTGATGGTGAGATCTGCGGGGTTGGAGACTCACGAAGAGTCGGATCGTCATCCTCCTGGTCGTAAGCGGACCAGAAAAAGGGACCGACGACGCTGGTGCCTTCGATGGCTCTGAAGGGCAGCCGCATGGCTCTCACCATGGACTCATAAGCGTCGGCCGTGAATGAGATGGTGTGCGGAGTGAAAGTGTCCTTGTGCTTGGCATTCTTCTGAAGACTGATGATTTCCTTGGTCAATTGCGTGCTCTGTACGGAATTGGCAACAGTTGACAGACACTAAACGAATACCGCTCAGCAGCTTCACTCCCTCCTTAACCTTGGGAGGTTCAAATGCTCCCTGAAACAAAGTCATTGTCAGCCAACACAATTCTCTCCACGAGTCTCCTAGACAACGGTATCAATGTCTCGATGTACTCACCCGTCGGTATAGAAAATTGTCAAACTCGTCCATGGTGAGCGGATGCTCTTCGCAGGAGTCGTAAAAAGGGTCCTGTCAATTGAGTCAGCTTGAATCACGTCAGCGCTTCTCTCAGGAAACTTTGTCCTAGATAAGAAGAGCCTCGAAAAAACTCACCGAGTAATTGAGTATTTCGACATAATGCGTCGCCTCGGTGACTTGGCGGCACATGCCAACATGTTCACGGAACATGTAGTCGTCCATATTCGAAAACCTTCAATTGAGCCGCTCAAAACCTAAACTCGCCAATCCCTAGAAAGCAACAAAACCAAAGGCAAAACAATGCTAAAGGGTTTCACCAAAGAAGGAGTTAAAAAGAGTTTTGCAGGTTCCTGCAGGTCGCCATTATGGCTCCAGACGGACTCCTTTCCCCAGCCCCGTGACTTTCCACCACCTCGTTCATGGTCAGCAGCATCAGCAGCAGCAGCAGCAGCGGTCGGGGTCGCGGGTCCAGTCCGGCCCATGCAATCTGAGGTGCACTTGTTGGAGGCCCCCCCGTCAATTAGCCGTGGACACTGGACACCGCACACAGCGTCCTTCCTCACTGGACGTCCGCCTTTCCACAGCGGACTCCCAATGTCGCCTCCAGGGCTACGAAAAAGCTTGTAGCGTCCGTCATGGACACCGTCCCGCAAGTCCCCGCACTCCACCCTGTCACCGCCAGAACGAACCGCTGCTCGTTCTGCATTAATAGGACCGGTTAAGAACCCATCGGAACTTGTTTGGAAAACTTAGCGTACACTACCGTGGGGGTGCTTGTCCTTCTAGTGCGGTGAACTGGAATTGAAGGTTCAGAACCACTCCTGAGGCCGGCAGATGAAGGCGCATCGCGTGCGTGAGAGGTGCCCAGGCCCATGCCAAATACTGCCCGTCATCTGCACAAACTCGCCTGAGAACACGTTCTAGCCTTCGAATGGCCATATCTAGCTCCAAAAACGGCGGTTCCTGCAGTAGCTGGGCGTAATGGACCTGGTCGCCGTCCCATACCCCAGGGCTGCCAGTATGTGGAAGATAATCGCTGTTAGGTATTGATGTATCCAAGTAGGTAATACGGTGACAAGTCTCGTCTTGTTGCACTTTTCCAACTTCCAGGTCTTTTTAAGCCTCCAGCCGACCCCGTCGTTGCTTTCCTGTCCCTTTTCCAAACCAACCACTAGGCGCCCAAAACAGTGCAGACATGATTTACGAGACCCCCCACCCTACCGTCTGCCAAGCGCCCTATACTATTCGAACACAACTCGGAGACTGGACCCTATGCTCAACTTCGCGGTACAACGTCGATTTTGATCCAAGAGAAACATTAGAAGTCGGTGAATAGATAGCCATGTCTGAAACACCATGTTAGCAATACCCCGGACTGTTCGGGAAGGAAGAACCCACTCGTCATGCCCATTCGAGCCGTAGCGTTCGGGATCCTCAGGGTATCGGTCAAACTGGCTCGCGTCACCCGCGCCTGCCTTGACCGGGGGCGTGTACGGCGCGTCAATGTCCTTGCGTGCGAGTCTGTCCCAGGTAACTTCTGTGAACCATGGATGGTTCTTGACGTCGTTTGGACCGCCGTACAGGTTGCCCAGCCGTTTTGTGAGGTCGGCCGTGATCAGCTTCTCCAACAAGTCCTGCGCGTCGGGGTTGATGTAGGCCGGATATTTCACCTTGCCCTTGAGAATGTTTTCGTAGATCTTCATTGGAGACCCGCTGTCCCAAAACGGCGTGTACCCGCACAACATCTCGTATATCAAAATACCAAGAGACCACCTGTTCTAGGATTAACATCTGAAAATGACCCTGTCTGGCTTGTCAAAGCTTACCAATCCACGGATTTATTGTAGCCCTTGTTCGAGACGACCTCAGGCGCCAGGTAATCGGGAGTACCACAGAGCGTCCATGTCTTGTCCGGCACTCGCTTGGCGAAGCCAAAATCTGTTATTTTGAGGTGTCCATGCCTGTCGAGTAGCAGGTTCTCGGGCTTGAGATCTCTGTAGATGATGTTCCTGGAATGCAGATATTCGAGCGCTAACGTGACTTCGGCTGCGTAGAATTTCGCGACGGGGTTCGGAAAACGCTGGAAAGCCGGGTCAGCTCGGTCACGGCCGATGTCAACTTCTTCATCTTGGGACGTACCCCGGACTTTCTCAGCAGCGAAAACAGCTCACCACCCTCGACAAAGTCCATCACCATGTACAGGTTTTTAGAATCCTGAAATGTGCCCCACAACGTGATCAAGAATGGATGCTTGACCTCGCCCAACATGCGCCTCTCGTCATTGGTATGTTCGACCTGCTTCATTTTGACGACCTGCGCCTTCTTCAGCACCTTGACGGCATAGAAGCGCTGGTTGTGCTTGGATTGCACCAGGTGCACTCTTCCAAAACTACCCGTTCCTAGCGTCCGCAGGATATCAAAGTCTTGCAACGTGTATTTTCCCTTGGTCTGGCGGACCTGCTGATCGACAGCCTGTTGCTGCATCCCAAGATGCTGTGACTGCTGTTGCGGGGATTGTAGCATCGATTGGGCTTGTTGCTGCTGGAGGCGCACGGGATCAATGCCGGGGCTCGGGTTGGGTTGAGGGGCTTGCGGCTGCGCTAGGTAGTGGCCGTTGTTGGCACCGTCATGCTGGGGAGGGTTGATGAGGTTGCTGATGCTTGGGAGGTTCTGCTGGTCGCCTGGCTGATTGTAGTGCGGCTGATGGGGTGCCGACTGGTTGGGCGGATGGACGGTCACAGGATACATCTGCTGATGTTTTGCGGCCTCGGAGGAGGCCGAATCCTCCTGCTTGTGTCCTTGGCCACCGTGAGAGGGCGGCTGCGAGGTGGAGGACAGCGAGGAAAGGGTAGTCGATATGGAGCTGTCGAAGGGTTTCAAGGAGGTGGGCGTTACTGGGCTAGTGGGTAAGCTGGCGCCTTGAGCGTCTTGGTTGCCCTCCCTCGTCCGTTTTTTCTTGAGAAAACCGAGGGTAGGCATATGAAGATCGGAGAGGAAAGAAGGGCTGCGTGCCCCTTGAAGGAACAGCGTAAATGCGTAGGTGCCGGGGCCCACGACGTTTGCGAGATGGGTATGGGAAGGGACGGCCGCAAAGTGATTCGCCGGTTCAAGGGATAGCCCGGTTGGGCTTCTAGGTGAGCAGCGAATTGACGGGAAGTCGAGCGTGGGGGGAAGCTGGCTTCACCTGCTACTCAGAGAGAAAGAGGCCTATTGTTGTTAGGAACAATGGGGCCAAGGTTGGCGCATCCTTTGGCGAAAGGGAAGGGACACTTGGGAACGTACAGAGTTGCCAGCTTCAGGTATTACGAGAACCAGTAGGGAACCGACCAGTTGGCACAATTGCAATTGAGATTGCAACCAAGGCGGAGAAAGCGGGAGCGTCTATTTCTTGAGGCTGGAAGGGACGATGGTGTAAGTTTACACCGCTGGTGGGAATTCTAACCAATGAGCATCAGATTGCAAGGTCAAAGGGTAGATACACGGCACGCAATTGCAGGATTAAGGCAGAGCAGAAGTGATGGTTGCGACAAAGAAGCAGAGAGTTGGAAATAACAGCACGGAGAGGAAGTGGAGGGGTAACGAACAGACGATGAAGCTTGCGCTCTTTCTGGGGGGGCCCTCTCAGGTAAGGTAACTGCAATGTCCGCAACGTAGGATTTTGTCTGGTCCTGGTTCCTTTTTCAGTCGGAAGCGACGGATTGCTAGAATGACGACTTAAGACAAGGCCACTCTGAGCGTCAGGTCGGCTGCTGCGTCCGCGACTTACGTCTACGTCTGGGGTGCCGTAGGGTGAATGAGTCGTTGCCCGCACCGATAAACTGGGGGACAAGATGGGAGTCGGGACCAAAGATTAAGTGACAGCTGTTGCCGTGAATTGATCGTATAGATGATACCGAGGGGCCGACGAAGGTCGACTTGGAACTGGAGATGTTGGAGTTGTGTGAAGAAAGAGGAGGGGAAGAGGAGGAAAGAAACCGAGCCAGTGGAAGCTGAGGTCGATGATGATGATGTAGTTTCTTAGGTAGTCGTCGCTAACAGCTAGAGGCAGGCGGGAGAGCTACCTAGGGAACGGAGACTGGAGGTGGTTCGCTTCTGGCCGCGGCCGTGAAGGTGGGAGCAGAGCAGTGGATGCTTGCTGTTGGCGCAGGGCGAGGGCGAGGACGAGGGCGTGGGCGGGCTTGGTTGTTGGCGCAGGCGGAAGTGGTTCAGAATTGTCGACGTCCGCGTTTGGACGGGAACGGCATAGACAGGGAAGGGCAGTGTTGAATGGACACTGAAGTGGCCGAGTACGATCCAATTGGGTTAATCAGATTCGCGCGGGGAGAGACAGAGCAGCGGCGGCGATCGTCCACGTAGAGATTAAAAGTTGGAAGTCGAGGTGCAGCGGTGGTAACGAGGGCTGGAAATGTTCGGGAGCAGTCGCTTTCCTGTGCAGGCACATGCCGCGCAGCGGGTTCGGATTGGGACATGAATGGTACTTACCTGAAGTACCCTACTTTTACCTTCAGGTACCTACCTAGGTAGGTAACCTACCTTAACTACCTAACCTAGTAACTACCTTGACTAACGTCGGGTGTCTACGTTAACTTAACTACCTTACCTTGTGAGATTGCGAGGGAACTGATTGATTTCACTGTAAGTCTGGATAGAATGCTACTGGTCGTTCTCAGAATGAGTGAGTTCCGGCGTGCTGATGCTCCTCCCCACTAAGATCGAGAAAGACGCACCTACAGCCCAGCGATGGCCACCTTGAAGGTGGGGTAGGCGCAGCCAAGTAAGCTCACCTGAATCTCGACGGGTCACAGTTGTAGTACCAAACACGATTTCCGAACTGCGTGACTGGGCCGGAGCCTCGACGGTTGAGTCAATCTATTCTCCGTCTGGACGGAAAATCTTACTGCATTCCTGAACTTCAATCATACCGAACTTGAACAACCGGTCTACACGTCTCGTCCGTGGAAAATGGCGATACGCCAAGACCGTGCAGCTACCTGACGTGGGAATTGGAGGTACACCTCGGAAGCTCAAGACCCCTCACTAAAGGTACCTACCTTGCCTGAGGTTTGCAGCTGCATTCTGGTCCAGTAATATCTCTTGATACCCCCAACTGACCTGAAAAGAAGTGGGAAGAGGACGTCAGGAAATGACTCCTGCTGCTTCCCCTCCGCGAGCTCAGCTTCCAGGTCCCTTTGAAGAGATACGTACCATCCTTCAACCTCACCTCAAATCAACCACCATCATCACGATACGCCCAGAAAGTGAGACGTCGAATTCAATTTCATCCCACTCGCACTCTTGTCAGCTCCCTTTCACGTTTCCGCCCACTCGCGTCCGCACTTGTCAGCGATCGGCCAACCAACCGCCCTCCCCTATTCACCATTCTATTGCCCTTCTCGCCGCCGCCGCTACCGTCCTACCCTATCGAAACCTTAACCAACTGGTGACTCTGGCAGGAACCTGGGCAGGCCACAGCATTCTGACGCTTCCGCAGCTCTCCTCGAAGTCGGTTTGTCTCCCAGCCACTGCTAACATCCGAGTGAGACATAATGAGACGCTCGCCCCCAGCAGAAACACGTTCGCCGTCACCCACCCAAGTCAGGAGCAACAAGAATTCCAGCAAGACGCTTTCTTCTCCCTGAAGCCTCCAAGCCAACAAGCTCGACCCTTTCTTCTTTTGAAAACTCCCGGCAACCCGGTCAACAAGCTTACAAACACAAAACTCATCCGATGATACACCCTCTTCCGCCACCTGACATTTGCCGGCCGAATACTGACATATGCGCCGGGAACGGATGCCATCTGGGGACTCGCTTCATTCTTCGCGAAGGCTCGAATCTGCTCCTGCTGCGACCTCCAGACTGCAAGCAGTCAAAGGACCTATGGTTGACATTTGCCTCCAAGCCGTTGTTCAGGCTGATCCCAGCACGAAGGCCCAGGGTTCAAGACCTGGTTGTTGCCAGGAATTTCACTTGTTCTTTGACTTGCCAAATGGACCATTACTGCGACAACATGTGTGGCGGAGCTTCCCGTCAGCCCAAGCCACATGGGTTGTCCCGAGGGACAAACCAGAAGTTAGCCGACGGGAGGTCACGCATTCGGAATGATTTAAAGCTTGTGTGCATGTTCCTGTGGTCGAGACTCTGGCACATATCCAACGAACCGTTCCATCCGCGATCCTACCGTAGTTGAACAGTATTGGTATGCTTGCATACAACCCAAACCGAAGTACTCTACGAGGGTTAAACCCAGACGGACGGACCTTCCCAATCATCTGATCCGACTGGAAGGTTTTCATTGCACTGATCACTACTTTCCTATGAGCCTTCCAACATGTCACCTTCGAATGCACGGTATGCCACCCAACATGGCCTCCGCAGCTTTTACCAAATTCCCTCTAGTCTCGAAGCGTATTTTGACAGATCGTCATGTCAAGATTCGGATCTGGGACCAATCTTGGCTAAATACGAGCAGTGGTAGAACAACAAGAAAACCAACTGCGTGATTCGGTCGTCGAGCGAACTGTACGAACGCATGCCGTCTTGCGCGTGCCTCGAATTGTCTCATCCCATTGTCCGTCGTATCAGACATTTGATTCATTCCAGACTGAGTATCATAATAGGCAAGAAATATGTGTGAGAAAAAAAAAACCTAAGCATCTCGGTTTTTGTTTGATCTGCCCCATGCAATGTGTGAGTGTTGGTATGTACGGTCATTTCTCCTAATCCAACCAAAAAACCCGCCGCCCCTTTTGTAAATTCTATTGCCCCCAGAGACAACCTACCACTCCTCACACCTAGAAACGATGTCTCTTGTCGTTCTTCGCCCTCCAGGCAGTGTAACCAACGTAACCGCCACCACAGAGGCCAAAGAAGAGGAAAACCTTCAAAAAGAACCACGTCCAGCTGCCGCCCTCCTTGGGCTGTTTCACCGAGCCGGATCCCTTCTTTCCCTTACCGCTGCCCGGCGTCGCCTTGCCGCTACCCTTACCCGACTGCGTCGTGTACAAGTTCTTGGCCTGGACGGAGATGATGTCGTGGTTGTCGCTAAGCTCGCCCGTCTCGGCGCTGAAGCCAAGGTAGGCGATCTGGGGAATGGCAGGCGGGCTCTCGGTCTCGAAGCACAGCGTCCAGTCGCCCTCGGACTTGTACTGCAACTCAAGCTTGAGCTGCTTGTCCTGGAAGTAGGTAACCTTTGCCTTGGTGGGAACGCTGGCGTGGCGGATGCCTCGCGCGGAGCAGCCGGCGAGCTCGGTGCCCTTGCCATCGTTGTCCTTGTCGTAGGCCGTCTTGCCGTCACCGTACATGGCCATGACGTAGGGAAAGACGGTACCGGGGCGGTTGTTCTTGTACGTGTCGAAAAAGATGCCGAGGCCCTCGAAGTTATCCGGACTGCCGAAGACGGTGCCCTGGGTGCCGCGGGACTTGGTCACCCACATGGCGAAGCCATCACCGTAGAGCTGGTTCTTGCCGTGGATCTTGAACTCGACCTCGATCTCCCAGTTAGTCGCCGTCAGTGGCACTCTGGAGAAGAGCCAGCCAGTTTGCGACGGGCGATCGGAAGTTAACCGGATGTAGCTGCGATGATGCACCGTTTGTTCAGCTTCCCTTTCTTTCATATCCTGTCTCTCTTCGGGTAAACATGTGAGGATGCGACATACGAGTCTGTTCGAATAATGGTGTCTCCTCCAAAGTCGTACCACCGACTTGCCATATCAGAATCGAGGTAGGGCTAGATCAAAAGTCTCAGTAAAGCGCATTCAGGGGGGTCGAGGCTCGTGTCGGGGCAAATCGCGAACCTGGTTCAGCGAGTGCGTCCGGAGCTACAACACCGAAAGGTCAGTCTCGTCGTGCTCTCTAATTCTCAACGCGCGAACAATCGCGCTCCTAAGTCAAGAAATCTCAAGACGAACCGCAATGCTCTTCACTTCTCCATCGTCTGCCTTCGCGACGCTCCAGGCCGTTGCGGCCAGCCACATGGCCGAGACAGATGGCTTGAACCACATGTTTTCTGGCCTGCGGGAATCGAAACAGAAGAAGGAAAATAAACCCCAAATAGAATGCAAGCAAAAAGAGAAGCTGTCGTGGGCGACCGATTGGGGGTTGGGAGTTGAGCCGCAAGGTCCAGCGACAAAAAGACGTCGTCTGGCACACGAAAGGTGGTGGTGGGTTTTGCTCGTGTGTTCTTCCCAGCCGTTAGCTGTCCTCTTTTTTGGCTGATGGATCCTGATTTCTGGGGTCAGCACGTTTTAGAGAGCTGGTACCCCTGTCGGACGCACTAAGGAAGGTTCCAGGGGGCAGAGGTCGCTGTGAACAACCCCTGTCTTTGACTGATGCTTCCAAGTGTGGCTTGTGCGCAGATCTAGCCACATCAGCCTTGCAGGACAAGCCTTTCAACTTTTCAATTTGAAGCCAGGCAGCCGGCCCTTGCGAAATTCAGTGCAGCTATTGTCAAAAACGTCCCTCAACCCCATCTGCCACTTACCTACCGCGTCTACCTAATTCTTCAAGCACCAAGTCGAAATGGACTCTACCTCGGTCAAGCAAGCTGTTATGAAGCAGGTCCTCCAGGAGGCCAACCTGGCGAATGCCCGAGTGCTCATTGACGTATGTGAAAGCTCCCCACGCGGGCGCAATGCCTCCCCAAGGTCCAAGGGCTAATCGCATGTCTCGAATAATAGAAGCTCCAGGAAAACTGCTTCGAGAAGTGCGTTCCCAAGCCCGGCTCTTCCCTTTCCAGCGGCGAGACGACCTGCATGACCTCATGCATGGAGAAGTACATGGCGGCATGGAACCAGGTCA
This sequence comes from Colletotrichum neosansevieriae, assembly GCA_036785495.1. Lineage (NCBI taxonomy): Eukaryota > Fungi > Ascomycota > Sordariomycetes > Glomerellales > Glomerellaceae > Colletotrichum > Colletotrichum neosansevieriae. The sequence goes on along the minus strand of JAVHLV010000049.1, from coordinate 214,188 downwards.
ACACCACCTACATCAACAGGATAAAGCAGGAGTCTGGCAACCAGAGCCTCTTGTAAGAGTGCACGAATACCAGTGGAACGATTATTAAAGAAAAGAAAGGAGAAAAAGCACATGTACTACCACTGTACAATAACGAATCTCAGAGGAGGGCATTAAGAGGGCCAGAGCACCTTAAAGGGTTGTCGCATGAAAGACTTAGCATCAGGGTTCAACGTGTACAAAAGACGCAATGGAAAGATTCATGAACCAACCATGCAAGGACTCGGTCTCGAAATACAAAGACAAGCGTAGAGAATGAGAAATCATTGTTTCTCAAGGGTATCTTTATTATTCTCATTCGAATCTATTAGTCGGGAATCCCCTTCTTCTTAGCCTCCTCTGCCTCCCGCTTTCTGGCGAGGTACCGCTCCTTGGCGCTTGAGATATCGCCCTCCGTCTTCCTTGTCTTTGTGGCCCTCTCCACCTTCTCCTTCTCCGCTTCCTCCTCCTCGCGAGACCGCTTAAGTGCCGCCTCAAGCTGCGCCTCCAGCATGCGAGTCTGCCGTTCGCGCATGGCACCCTTGCCGCCAGACCCGACGAAGCCAGTACCGCCACCGCGATCCGGCCTGCTCTCCCGCGGACGTTCCGCCTCCCGTCTAACCTGTGCCTCCTTCTTCGCACCGACGTTGAGACCGCCTCTCAGCAGCTGCCGCTTGTCCACAACCTGCCCTTCCTCGTTGACAGCGACAGAGCCGCCCTTCTTGTTGATCTCCTTCGCCATATCGGCCTCGGATTTCTCCTCCGGAATGACGTCCTCCTCCTCCGCCGCAGTTCCAGCCTTGGCCTTCTCCTCGGCGGCCTTGAGGACTTCGGCATGCCTCTCCTCTTCCTTGTTCAGCATGTTTTTGTAGAAAGCGCTCATACCTCCCGTCTTATTCTTCCTCGCCTCCTCTTCCTCCCTTCTCCTTTCTTCTTCTTCGATCCTCTGGTTCTCCTCCTGCTGTTTCTTGTACGCCTCCGTGACGAACTTCTCCTTGTCGGCGTATTCCTCACCTTCAGCCTCGCGCTCCCTTGCAATCTTTTTTTCCTCCGCGATTAGCGCGTCGCGCTTTCGCACCGACGCCGCGGCAAGCAGACTGCTCATGTATTTCGGCTTTCTCTCAACATCCTCTTGAGTAGTCTTCTTCGCCGGTTTGAAAGACTCATACACGCCATCGTAGTCATAGACGCTGGGGTCCAGTTCTTCCGCCTTCTCGGCGTGTTTGCGGGACGCGAGGGAGCTCGAGAGGTCGCCGAACATTACGCCTTCTTGGTTCTTCGCCTTGCTCGAGGGTGGTTTGGTGGGTGGCGGCGGCAGCGCATTCTTGCTTTTGGCCTTTCGACTGGACTCTTGTCTAGAGGATGCGTACGATGCGTCGAAGCCACCTAGCTCGTCGAGCGTTTCGATCTTGGTTCCCGTCGTGTTCTTCGCATCGTTTTCGTCGGAGTCGTCGCCGCCGCCAAATGCTGTCTTGCGCTTTGGGAGGGCCGCTTTGGATGCGCCGGGCTTTTTCGAGAGATTGATGCCGAATGATAGTCCTGGTTTGCTCATTTTGGCGGTGATTTGTTTGAAGTCAAGCTTGAAAGCAGCCAATACCTAGATGGTTGCTGCGCGTTGTTGATTGACCGTGCACAGACCGTGTTCGGTCCCACTCATGCTGCGGGCCGTCACTCCCCGGTGTCGGGTCTTAATGGACCTACCTAACGACCTGCAGACGGAACGGAGCCGGTTGGCTGCCGCGAGCAAATCTGTCACATACCATCTGCGACGGACGCTTTTATCGGTCGATATTTTTGCATGCCTTATATTACCGTTTTCGCTAGTAATGCTACTCAAGCAGATGCCGTTGTCGACTTTTTCTTCGTTTGCATTTGTTGCGTAGTATTTCCACTAGTCTTCAGCACATGGGGCAGCAGCGTGGACGAAGGCCACTGCCAACTCAGTATGCAGAAGGAACTTCCGACCCTCAATGCTAAATACCTTACCGAACTAGAAGGTCTCCGGATTACGGCCTGACAAACATGTCCTAACACACACGCTGCTCCATGCATTAACTACACAGTAGCAGTTTGGACATCATACCGGTTGACCGGAGAATCTTTTGATTTTCCAAACATGTCTATGATACCGTCTACCTCATTCACGTGCACCTTTTGCTAGCAGCCCTCCAACGAACCATCTCGTGTTCTAGGGTCCTCGGCTCGACTCGCCTGCGCGGCCTGCTACGCCACAATCATCGATCTCGCCATCTGCTGGGTCTGCGGCGAAATCGTATATCGCGGCGACGACTGTGTCAGTCTGGGCTGGTGCTTCTGGCATCGAGCATGCTACGGCTGCCTGTTCTACGGAAGCAAGATTGTCCATCATGGAGTGCCTCTCTCGGACCTTTACGTCGAGCCCGCTAAAGACGACCGCGGTGAGATGGGCATGGTGGGGCGAAGGAAGGGAAAGGAGGTAGAGATTCCTCCTGTCTGTGCCGTGTGCTCCCTCGACATGGAGGGAGAGGACGTCATGCAGAAGGGTTTGGGGAGGGTCGAGAAATTTGACGGTGGGTTGAGCCGCGCTCGGTGGGAACTTGCTCAAGGCAGGGTCAATGACTTGAAGCATGCTCCAGCAGTAAGTCTCATCCTTGTGCATGATGTCCCGTGCTGATGTAAAGACAGTCGATCCAGTCTATCAATCGTGATCTGTCACCACTGCGCCGAGTGGGAGACGGTCCACATGATGAGGACGCTGGAACCTGCATGCCACTGAACTCTTCAATCTACGTTTCCTTGAGCGAGCCCTTGGAACAGCACGCCTTCAAACCCAGTCTGACAAAGCCAATTCCAATAGGAATGCAACCTTTTACAAACGCTCGACCAAGCGATAACTGGCAAGACGGAAACATTCTACAGCGTGATCTGGGTGGAGCAGCCCAAAGCCCGGCTGCTTCGGTCTCTGGTGGGTCCACGATAGACACAACGAAGTCACTTACACCAACCTGTCAACTTCCTTCAACGCCGCTATCCAAGTCGCCGCTCAAAAGTTCCGATGGCCTCCTATCAATGTGGCCACCCTCGGAGCGAAGACGAGCTCAACCAGTTACCTGGATAAGCCACGAGCCTCTCAAGCGACCGTCCTCCCGCCTGGCAGCCCGCCTCGAGAAATCCGATATAAGCACTTCGTCGGGCTACGTGACACCTCCAGAGACACCTAGTGAGCAGGTATCGCGGTACAAGACTCCCCCGCCGCAGCTCAGACGTGTCCGGCCCCGAAGCCCATTGGTAGCAGCTCGTGTGCAACTGCAACGACGCAGCAACACCCAGTGGACACCACCACGCGAGTCATCCGAGTACTTGGAGCGGTATAACCCGATTCGATCTCCATCTCCAAGACCACGGGCGAGGGAGTCGGCCATGATTGCATTGAGGCGAGTGAGTCGGACTGGTATTGATCCAGGCCTGGCTCGGGGGACTACAGACGGCGGTGGAAGTGAAGGAGGACGGGGGCACGAGAGGGCCGCCGCAGACGGTGCTGACTCGCAACGTGAAAGAACGAGGAAGAGTGTCGCGTGGAGGAAGGTGTTCGGCGCAAAGTGACATAGACTAGCATGGGGCAAGACGAGACCCTGAGATTCAGACATACCATGCATCCTTACCAGAAGCACTTGTAAGTGTGGAATTCGCCCAGAATAGACCACATGTTCACCGATCCTTTTGAGATCTTGCTCGTGTATTCCCGCTACCGATAATACTCCCAGTAACATGCGCCGTTCAATTAGTATGCAGATCGGGTCAGCCTGTATTAATATGTGTGCCTCTCTAATGACCGGGGTCAAATTGTGTTCTGCCCCGGCGGACTGAGGAGATCCCTGTAAAGCCCCACACCCACCTGCCAGAAGGTGCCGCCGGCTCATCCCCCCAAATGCAAACCGGTTAGGTGCTGTACCTCCAAACCGCCAAAACGACAAGCCTCATCGCATCGTATTGCGTCGCAACCCAAGCCCGCGGAAACCTCACCACCTCTCCTCCCCGCCCCTACCACTTCGCCCGCAACCGCGTCGCAACTCCCAGACCAGCGACCAGAGCAAAGATGGCGCCAATGGACAAACCAACCCCGGCGGAACTCGAGCGTAAGTCGACACACGCACATACCCTCCCTCCTCCAGCAGGTCAACACACTGAGTCGCATCGCTAACAATCCCACCCCACCCCAAACAACAGAACAGCTCAAAGACACAATCCAAGACCTGTACCAGATAATGGTCCAAGTGACGACCTACAACACGACCCCCTCGAACCCCTCCGGGCCCGCGCTCTCGGAATCGGTCCAGGCCCTCTCCGGCTCCCTCCAACGCGTCCACATGACGGCGACCGCTGGCGCGCCGCCCTCGCCCGACCTCCCGGGAGCGCTGCCCAAGATCCCGCCCGAGCTCGTTCAGTACGTCGAGAACGGCCGCAACCCGGACATTTACACTCGCGAGTTCGTCGAGCTGGTGAGGAGGGGAAACCAGCTGATGCGCGGCAAGATGAACGCCTTCGCGCAGTTCCGTGACGTCCTGGCGGATCACGTCGAGAGGGGCATGCCGGAGCTGAGGGAGGACGTGGGCAAGGTTCTCGAGGCGACCAAGGCTGTCGGGAGCGGGCGGCCTGGTGGTGGTGGTGGTAATGGAGAAAAATGAAAGAGGTATGGCTCAGCTTCGCGAGAAGTGGTGGATGGGATGGAAATGGTCGTAGTACTTGCTGGGCCCCCAGGACATGTGGCCTAGAAATTTGATACCCGAGTCGTGAAACACGGCTGTCACCAACGAATAAGAGATGTCATGGACACAATCACGAATAGAGATGAACGAGAGCAGCAATAATCAGGTTGGCATGACCTGCCCGAGACATCGTCTAGAGTTCAATTACCAGGTGCGAACTAACCTAACCTGACTGACAAGAAAGCATTCTCATGCAGGAGATATGCAAGACGCCCCCTCCCCCACCCCGATATTTGAAAAAGACGAAGAAAACAGGAATTGACGTGTACCCTTGGGTTTCTCTCTTTCTCATGCGTTTGTGAAATTGGGTCGTAGCTCTAACAGAAAAGGGGCGCAGGTTAGAAAATGTGAAAAACGGACGATTGATCGATGCCTTGTAACGCCGCCAGTGTGACTTAGTTTGCGTCATGTCTATCCCGAAACCAAATCCTGGATGCCAGTCTGCAGTCGGCTCATTCCCCGCCACGGAGCCGTATGCCCAGCTTCCGGGCCCCTATGATGCAAATGTACACGAATCCCGCAAATATCGCAGCCAGTGTCAGGAGCTGTACTGGGACAAGGACCAAAGCGGCCACAACCCAAACTCCATACTGGCGTACATTGTCCACAATTTGGCTACCGTCTTGGCGCCGCTTCATGTGGTTTTTAGTCGTTTCTTGGGCAAATGAGCCGCCCGGTTTGCGTTCCGGCTCAGTCGACTCGTCGTAAAGCTCTGCTTCATCTTCCTCTGACTCGGATTGTCAGGTTGAGAAGTTGAAGCCCCGTCCACCAAAGCCGCTACCGCCACGAGGGCGGCCGGAGCCGTCGGCAAAGGAGAATGATGCGCCGCCGCCTGGGAAGCCGCCTCCGTTGAAGCCACCGCCGCCGGCGAAACCACCGCCACCTCCCATCATGTTGAACAGGATCTCGGGGTCGATGCCTCCGTGCATGCCACCCATGCCGCCGCCCATGCCGCCCATGCCGCCGCCGCTGAACATGTCGGACGGGTCGATGAGGTCCTCACCGCTATCATACCGAGCTCGCTTTCTGCATAATGGTTAGTACCAGACAGTCGATCACGAAGAGGAAAACCGGTGTTCACTTACTGAGAATCGCTCAAAGTCTCATAGGCTTCACCAATGTCCTTGAAACGCTCAGCGGCCTGCTCGTCGTTGGGGTTCTTGTCGGGGTGGTGGATGATGGCCAGCTTGCGGTAGGCTTTCTTGATTTGGTTGTCATCGGCGTCCTTCTCGACACCAAGAATCTTGTAGTAATCCTTGCGCTGGCTCTTTTTCAGCTCAAGCTCGGCTCTGCGAACCTCCTTGGCGATGGTGCGGTCCTCGGGGTCGAGCTCCTGAATCGCCTTCCATTCCCGGACAGCATCCTCCCACTTGCCTGCCTGGCCGAAAGCGTTGGCCTTGGTCTTGCGGGCCTTGAGGTATGTCGAGTCCAAGCTGATAGCACGCTCACAGTCGGCGATGGCGCCGTCGTAGTCCTTGAGCTTGGTCTTGCAAAGCGCTCTGTTCTGCAGTATCTTCGAGTTGGTGCCGCGGTTGGTGGGATCGATGTCCAAGGCTGACGTGTACTTGTCGATGGCGGATTGCCACCGTCCCAACTTGTAGTCCTTGTTGCCCTCGTCCTTCATACGGTCAAGCTTCTGGACAATTCTGAGGTACTTGACGGCATCGCGCATGTCGGGATCACAGCTGATGGCCTTGCGGAAGTGACTGACTGCCTTGTCGTTTTCGCCCTGGCTGTAGAGGGCACGACCGCGGAGGACCAGGGCCTCAGGATCTTGGCTGTTGTTCCTCAACAGGCCCATGGCAATGTTCTGCGCTTCACCAAGAGCGTTGGCAGTGCCCATCTTAAGGTAGGCCTCGCCACGCATGAGTTGCCACTTGCGAGGCTTGGAAGCGCCAAAACCCAGTTGTCTCTCTGCTTGATCCAGGGCGTGGAGGACCATGGAGCCAGCGGTGCCATCTCTCAGAGCGCTGTGAGCGGCGTTGACATGCTTAAGCATCTCCTTGGCCGGGGCCTGATCCTTGGCGGAGGGGGGAGGGTTGATGCGACCGAAGACGAGAAGGGCCTCTTGGGGCTGACCCAGGCTGGTGTAGATACGTGCCAGACGAAGGAGGATCTTGGGGTTCTCGGGTTCAATGTCGGCGGCGCGGGTGCAGTCCTCGAGGGCATACTCATACTGAGTATTGGACATATAGGCTGCGGCGCGGTTGCTCAAGTAGGTGGCGGAATCGGGGCACAACTCGATAGCTAGAGGTAGTCCAAGTTAGCAATTGAGACATCACAGACTCCGCAAACGACAACATACCCTTGCTGTACTGAAGGATAGCATTCTTGTAATCCTTCTCCTTGAAGAACTTGTTACCGGCAGCCTTGTAGGCCTCGGCCTCGTCCTCAGTTGTAGGGACTGGGCTGGAGGGGTTGGACTTGTGAGGGGGAGGGGGAGGGGCATCGCCGTTGCCATTAACATTTGTGTCAATGCCGTTCGGAATGGGGACAGAAAACTTGGCCTGGGCAGAGGGCTGGGGGGCCTGGGCAGGTGAGGAAGGAGCGGCATTGGAGTCACGGTCGACGTCCATGGCTCCAGGGGAGTTGCAACCGCTCATGGCTGAGAGTCTCTTTGCACGCTCTTCGGGGGTGAGGTTGAGGGGATGGGTATCAAAGTCGATCTTGCTGCTCCTGCGTGAACCTGGGTCGGTTGGGTGACGGCCAAAGGAACGGGATGTGCGAAAGGACTTTGTCTCTCGAGGACCTGGAGTTGCAGGCTCTGAGGATTTTTTGGTGGGGGATTTTGTTGGCGACTTGGTGGGCGACCGGGGCTTTGTGGGTGACTTGGTGGGAGAAGAAGCCTCTGAAGGAGGAAAGTAGCTACTGTTTTCGTAGTCGTTCTCGTCCTGGCTGGCTAGCTTCTTGGACGACTTCTTTGCAAAGAGCTTCATTGATAAAGCAAGCACCCTCTGAGGGGAACCAAAAGAATGCGCGGACTTAGTTTTGGTTAATTAGGTAAGGAGGGTCAGCAGGCCTCGATGCAAGGTTATGCTTGTGCCAGATGCCCCAAAGTGCATTAACGGGCCTAGTGAAGGAACCGTCTGCAGCACCTTTTTTTTTTTTTTCTTGTTCCCCTTGGGTATGCTCGGTTAGGAGCAGGTGTGCCCTGGACTTGGATGGCTGGAATATGGAAGGGCTCAGGTGGTGCCAGGTGGACAATGATGCAGGCAATGCAAAGACTTCCAAGAGAACAAAGAGGCGAAGAGGGGAATGAGAGGGAATGGAGAGAGAGGAAGAGAGGAGAGAGGGAGAGAGAGAGGTTGGCGACTACCTAAAGTTGAAGTTAAGGCGAGGGCGGAAGGCGAGGGCGGAAGGCAAGGGCGGAGGTCGAAGGAAGCTCAGGCAGCGTAAGTAGGTAGGTACCAGGAGGAGGCTCAGCCAGAAGACACACAGCCTGAGTGTGTTGGGCGTGTGGACACTGGAGCGGGAGGCAGGTACTCGAGCAAGCCTGGGAGGCGGATACGTAAGGTAAGGTAATGCAAGGTACCTTAAGGTAGGTAGGAGGGACAGATACCTACTTCAGAAAAGGTACCTTAAGCAAGCTGTGGAGGCAGAAGGCCTATGTCTTCGAAGAATACGGTAGGTCAGGCACAGTTAAGGTAAGGTAATGTAAGGTAAGGTAGCAACAAGCAGAAACCTCAGATGGCAGTTGCACAACGTTACTTCTCCGATGTCATTCTGAGGAGGCTCCAGGCAGGAACAGAGGTAAAATAACGGAGTCCTGACAGCAAGTGAGACGAAAAAGGCTTGCTCGCATCTCCCGGGGGCACAACACCGATTTATCAGCTGTGCACAATTTTTTTCTTCGTCCCCCTACCTAGTACCTACCTGCCTACCAGACCTGGTAACTTTCGCTCTGGTTGTGCCCATGGATACGGGGGTGACGGACGCTGACAAGGCGCCTGGGCATGCGTGATGTGGATGGAAGACCATTCATAACCCCCATGACGCCAGCTGGCGGGGAGCCTGGACTACTGCTGTTTGCCCTGGTGTCTTCATGCGGTGGTTCTGCCTCTCCTACTCCTCCTCTTCGCAGCATCATCAACAAATAGGGACGGGTTGGGAAAACACACATCTCCATCTTGGCTAACTGCCCGTCAACTGCCACCTGGACGATATCCCGTTGGAAGATGTCGTCGGTAAAACGCGTATCTGCTACATGCAAACTCGCGTGTGCTGGGCGTGCAATTGATGTAACGAAGACCAGTAGCCGCCACATATCCCCACACGAGGCTTGTGTAAGGCTCTAAGCTGCAGTCCTGTACTGCGATGACTACTCGCAGCCGCCGCTTAGCCAATAGCGAGACCAAGGAGCCCAAAGGCTTCGACTTGTTTAACTGCACAGTGGTGGATGAAGAGATCGTCGGACGATTGGTTGCAAGAGGATATACTATTTCCTGCTCGCTGCCCTCCTACCTACCTCGTCTCCTACTTCAGTGCCTACCTAGCCACTGTGATTTTATCTACCGTGCTCGACTGGCCAATGGCACACCATGCGCAAACCGGGTCGCCGGGGGACATGTCATCATGTTCAAGGTGCGCCGGCTTCACTGGCTACAAACAGACCAGAAGATGGCTAGCCCTGCTCCTATGTACATTCACGAGCTTCATAAGAGGGTCTCCAGCTCCAGTGCCATGGATATACTTTGGTAGGTGGCGTCAAGGCGTTTGCAGGGGACCCAGCTGAGTCTTGGTACAGAGCACCTAGGCAGTTGAGATCATGATCATGAACATCAGATATCGAGGTCCAAGCAGCGTGCGTTGCCAATTTTTGTTCTTGTTTATACAGTTCCCAAGGCCACGATCCGACGGAAAAAAACACATTGAATGCCAAAGTGTTGCAAAGTGAGAGGCACGCGAGCGGCATGGGAACATGCAGTGCAGCCAGCAGACGCTCCAGCAGGAAATGTCATACCGCGTAGTCGAGCAATTCCCGTCCCTCCTTCGGGTGCCGGCGAAATCGGTATATCGAGGCGTTTGCAACAAACGACTATCTCTCTCCAAAGTCTGCTGCAACCCAGCGGCCCGGTTCGAGAAGGTTCGGTGGGGCCCCGTCCCGGACCCTGCGAGGTGAGCCCAATCAACGTCCGCCGTTGACCGCTGTCACCCTCAGGGCGCCGAACCGCCCGAAGTTGCTGTCACTCCGACCACCGACTGAAAAGTCCCTGAATAATGGAAAAAAACATCCCTCTGTACCTCCGTACCTACCTTAGATACGCACAGCATGCAGACTGCTGCCCGGCCTTGCGGATACCTAAGTGCTGATGTGCAGTCCCCAGCCTCCCTCACAACCAGACCGATGGCATCACCATGCCCTCCCATCGTCTGGGCCATCCAAATCGCTCTCCTCTAGTCTGGGTTACCGCTCAAGGTCACCGCCTAGCTGGGGATGCGGCGGGTCCCAACGTCCTCTGCATAGGTGCGAGTCGAGGTAAATGCACGATACTGCGTAGTACGTGCAGGCACTGCCTTCAACGGGTCTGTTTCCCAGCCTTTCGCATTACTGCGTACACAAATCCCCATACGCCGTGGCCCTGTCCCATGGGAAAACGTCCTCGACGGCATCGTGCGCACTGCGCGGCCTGGCTTGGTCTGAAGGACTGGGTCTATCCCTCGTCCCTCGAGTTCATGTCAACGTCACAATGAGCGCGTGCCGCAACGGTTTGTTCCCCAACCCCAAACGAATTTTCTCTTGGCATAGAATGCTGTGAAACCGAGCCGAAATGATACCTAATACCTCCGTGATCCAGCCTTCTCTGATGTGAATAAAAGTACAGCGCAGTCATGTCGAAATCTGTTCGTCAACCTCCGTTTCCATTTAATTGTGTTCACCCTCCCCGCGGCTAAGGGTTGCTTGTCTCCACATGCCGCTCGCCCAATGTCGTCACACGCAATCTCGCGCGAAGAGACCTTGCTCGATTCATCCCGAATCCTCAGAACCTTCGGCCGAGTGCGACTCTGATGCCGTGTTGGATCCCATGATCGAGTTAACGAAATCCTGATATCTGAACACCTCGCCGCGCTTGCCCAAACCACCCTGCATATTACGATTGAACGCTCTCCGACCTGTGAACCCCTCAATCACCTTCTCGACCTCGTCCTCTGTCAACGGTCGTTCGCCAGGCTCTGGTGCCGTGTGCAGCAACGCATCCCGCAGCTCGTTCAGGTTGATCTGGCCACTGTCATCGTCATCGAAAGCCGAGAAAGCTGACAAAAGTTCGGCTTGCGGTGATAATGACGCCAGCATCGTGGCTAGGGAATTCAAGAAGGCCGCCATCGTCATCGTCTGAGGTGTGGATGGGGGGAAGAACTGGGATACGTCTGATGCGTTTGCTGGAAGACCTGAGAAGATGTTAGAAATGGCGCCAGCGATCTTGCGAATATTGACTTGCCCAGCTGGCTCAGCATGTCCGCCACGTCCTCCCTATTGATGATGCCGTCGCTGTCGCGATCCAGAATCTCAAACCCCTCTCTGAGCGTTCTGACTTGGGCAGGCTGTAGCTGAGACATCGCACCCCCGTGACTGACTGTCTTCTTCAAGCCTGGTCGCGCGGCCAGCGGGGACGTCATGATGTTGTTGCTTTCCCCGGTAGGCGAGCGTACTCGCGGTGTACGGCTCTCGCTGGTCTCTGTTGGGGTGGTCGGATTGCCGAATCTTCCGTTGTTGGTAGCATAAGACGCCTTAGTCGGCGATCCAGACGGTGTCACTTGCGTGGAAGGCTGGCGCACAGCAGAGGGCGATGCTGAAGACGAGTCTGGTCGTCGAAAGGGTGAGCTGCGCGGAGAGCCATAGGGCCCCAGTGGAGAAGGTTTGTAGCCGGCGGGCATTGCCTGTGGGTTCGCAACGTCAAAATTCATGCGCTCATCCAAGAAATTGTCTGCGAGCAAGATGGATCCTGGCCTACCATATTTAAGGAAGCTGGACCGGAAAATGGTTTGGGCGAGATATAGGGAAGGCCTTGCTCAGGAGCTGTGATGTCGCGCAGCCGCTTGGCTCGAAAGTAAACAATGCGAAATATGGAGAGTCAGCAGCGGTGATTGTATGACCAATGGCGATGCAGGAAGAGGGAAACAGCAAGCTCAAGGCCGAAAACTGTGCACGAATACAAAATAGGCGTGAGCGATGTTGAAATTCGTCAGGAAGCCAAGATAGCGGCGTAAGTCAGTTTCGGAAAGGCCTGATCCAGATGAAAGACCAGCTGCTTGGGGTCGAATGTAAACAGAGGCGTCTTTCCCGTGACAACCGCAGCCTTGCATCTCCATCCCGCGGCGCATGAACCAAGTCTGACGTGGGGCAGCACCTGTCCGTGGCTGCGGTCCGTGGCTCGCGAGGTGTGGCTGGTGTCTATGTCATCGAGACCATTCGTGGATACCATTAGCCACAGGGGTTTCATGTCAGAACCCCAAGCGCTAGGCGAATTTGAGGTTAGACAGGAAACCATCGGACTCTCAAAAAGGAAAAGGAGGGAGCACAGGGGAGGCGGGGAGAACATGGAAGGGAAGGACTTTGGGGGTGAAGAAGGAGGGGGGTTTCAGCAAGAGGGACCCGCAGAGCTACGCGGCGCGCAGACAATGCCCATTGCCATCGGCCGAAGCCCACTCCTTCTGGTGCCTTTTGCCACCCGCCATGTTCAGCCACTTGGGGGTAATTACTGTAAACTTTCTCTCATAAATTTAACCCATATCATGTGCTCTACTATGCACAACATACTTTACTGAAGTATATAAGCCCACTCCTTTACGGCGGTAACACGGATACGATGGAGCAGGCTGCAGTGTCCACCGCTATTGTTTCTTTGTTGTCTGTCTGTCCGTCCGTGGGCTGTCTATCTGGCAGTATTGCCCGCTTGACGGACGGATGCGTGCTGTTAGCTCTCAGGTCACTCGCTGTCTCGCCCGTGGAACATTCATAACTGACTCCCGAGGCAACTACTGCGGTAAAGTGCTGAAGACAACACAGAACGATGGCCGGTGTCTATATCCGTAACCATCAGCTGGTTTTATCCTGTACTTCAGACATCTGACTGTCCTGGGCGACAGCGGAGAGCGGCGTGGGCACGAACCACAGATCGCAATTCCCCCTTTTAGTGCTGGTCAGGGGGAGACCTCCCTTCTCTTCAATCAGACGCGCTGTTTGGTCCAAAGAGGTGTACCTTGCTTCGGCCACCTTAGCTGAGCATTATTCGTGCCGGTGGGGGATCCTAAAAAAATAGGAAAAAAGAAGCCCACACCTTAAACCAGCCCCTGTCAGGAGTTTTACAAGGTCCATACACCCTTGCCGGAGGTTGCTGAGTGTGCGTAGGACACCCTTACCATCTAGAAGTAGACGCTGATAAGGTGAATCTGGGATCCCAAAGGCAAAGAGGGCGAGAGCCCAAAAAGACCAGACCAAACCTCGTAGCAGACCATGTCTCGGTGCTTTTCTCTTCCACGCATTGACACTGAACAAGCAGGATATTCCTTTTCTGCCGTCTCTCATTCAGTTTACTGTCACTTCTTCTAGTGCCTTTTGCCACCCACTGTCACTTCTAAGTTGCTGCCCGCATCTGACGTTTCGAAGAGCGCATCCGGCTATCGTCTGAGAACGCCTCTACGCGCTATCCTAAAGGTAGGTAGGCAGGCTGGAATACCTGTGAACACCGCAAAGAGCACGCCTGCAACTACGTACCTTGCCTTTGCCTTTACCGTTAACTGACCTCCTATAACGCTTCCAGTGCCTGTAGGTCCCTAGAACGCCAATAATACCTCCCGCCCAACCCTTCCTCGCGCACTTACTCTGCTCTCCCTATCTCGCATTCCGCATCTCGGGACCCACGACTCACCCGTACACTATCTGGCTCTTCCAGGACTGCCTGACCACCATCCAACTCGTCGTCTCCCGAACCCTGACGATAGTTGACATCAGAGTTCCGCCGTCTCGGTCTCGTTGTTCATGTTGCACCTGGACATCGTTTGAAAGTTCCTGGGTGCCGCGAGCCGTTAACATTTTGCGACCACCACCACCACCACCAGGCCCCCCACCGTCGCATGATCCCAGACAACCAGCTCTACTTGCACCTGTGTCGCTCTTGCTGCACCTGCCCGAACGGACCTCGAAACCGCACTGCATCGGATGGCTCTGGCTACCGGCAGCCTGCGCAAGCCTCGATCCCCCCAAACTACCGAACCGAATCGCTCCGCAATTTAGCAGCAAAGCTCCAGCATGGCTTCGACACAGACCGCGCTGCCGTTTCTCACGCGCAACTACTCGAACACACAACAATATCAAGCTCCCAATGGCCCCTGGCCGAGTCGTCGGACCTCACTCTCCAGTTTCCCTCCAGGCTCCGCTTCGAGATCCCCGTCGCAAATGTCCAACACGTCTCGCCCCTCGCGATCTCCTCAGCCGCCGCCAATCGCCGAGACGGACCGCTCTTCGAATCCCAGCTCCAAATCCAAGACGCCCTCCACCGGGGTGTCGTCGCAGCACTCGTCGCTATCCGCCCAGCGACGCTACAACCCCGACGCGCACCCTTCTCGCAAGTTGCGCTCCCAGTACCCGCGGGGTTCGACCGAGAATCATGTCGAGTACATCCTCGTCGCCTCATTCGATATTGACCGAGGTCCGGTCATGGAGCACCAGTACCCTGTCTCCATAACAGGTGATGAGCATATGCTAGCGGAGCTCATGTTGCCCGATCAGGCCCATGTCCGAAATCAGGATTGGACAATCTTCTTTTTGCACAAAGATACGAGTCAAGAGGAGGAGGACGAAGAGCGCAAGGCAAAAGAGGCCAGAAAGAGGAGGAGGAAGAGGTTGAGAGATCGCGTGAATGGAATTGTCGACGAGGAAGATGACAGCGAAGACCTGGGGGACGAAGAAGATTTCGACGATTTGGACGATTATGACGATGAGGAATCGACGGACGACGAGCCTGAAGGAGGAGAAGGGCCACCGTTGATATACGTGCTGAATCTGGTCAACACCAAACAAGACAAGACTGTCAAGAGAGGTGCTGTTGTCAAAGCAATGGCTATTTGCACCAGGCATCCCTTCTTGCACATTTACAAGGTAAGACGCGCCCCTACGTATGGTTGCGCTTCCAAATGACTAAACTATCCTAGCCCCTTCTCCTTTTAGCCTTGGACGAGTATTTCAAGGCGCCAGTTCCGGAGACATTGGCTATGCTTTACGATGCGGTGAACGCCATGGATCTGTCTCTCATGCCTAAGTTAAGCTTGCTCGAAAGGCATCTGCTTCAGGCCAGCGACAACAAGGACCTGTTTGTGGAGAAGTTTGAGCAAATGATTCAAATGAGAATGGCCGAGGACCGTGGCGAGCACATTTCTGATCAACCGTTCGATGCAAGTCGAGAACCTCCCAGGATGCCAGGAGTATCAAGAAAAGGAACGAAGGCACATATCGAACTTGGCTCGACATACTCCGTGCCGCGTGATACGCACGAGTTCGAGAGCAAGGTAATGTATAAGGGCATACCAGTACCAATCAAGGTACCTGTTGCGGTTATGCCAGAAACCGTGGGAGACTTTTCCTTGATCAAGTTGATCCAGAAGTTCTCAGAGCCTCAGGGCAAGTCGCCACAGCCATTCCCCTTACATGCTCAGTTAACGACAAACGGACCGCATACACACCCAATCATCGTTTTGGTCAACGCGCTGCTGACGCAAAAACGTGTGATCTTCTTGGGTCACAATATGCCTTCTGGTGAGGTCGCGGAAGCCGTCTTGGCGGCATGCGCCTTGGCATCCGGAGGCACGTTGAGGGGCTTCACGCGACACGCATTCCCTTACACGGATCTGACTAAAGTCGACGACCTGCTCAATGTGCCAGGTTTTATCGCCGGCGTTACAAACCCAACATTTGAATTACATCCCGAATGGTGGGACGTCCTCTGCGATCTCCCAACAGGTCGCGTTAAGATCAGTAGCAAAATTGATCCTGCGCCAGTGACTGAGGGCATGGTGTACTTTCAGCAACAAAACCCATCTTATGCCGGACTTGTCGGAGGCACGTCCAAGGTCGCTGCCGAAAGTGATCTCACGGGAGACGCGGCGTTTATGCAAGACATACTGAGGAGCATCGCGGCGAGGCACGGCGAGAGAGTAATACGCGCCAAATGGCGCGACTGGGTCATTAAGTTCACGCGAATTGCTTCTGCGTTCGAAGAGAGCGTGTATGGCGCGAGCGCTCTCTACATTGGCGGTGACGAGTTGGAGATGGGTAGCATCGGCATCAACGGACACGGCTACGTATGGCCTGACGAGCAGTCGAAATACAAGGAGCTGGCTGGCAACGTGACGAGAATCGAAGGCTGGAGAAATACAAGGAGCTATTACAGCTTCATCCAGGTAAGGCTTGATAACAGCTTCCCTTTCCGGGGAAGACCTCGAACTGAACTTGAACTGTCTCAGGACCTCGCACAGATGTACCAAGTCAGGCCACTCAAGGGCCTCGACTTACACCACATGCATGACCGCTTACGCACCCAGCGGCTCAATCCCATGCAGAGCAAAGAAATTTATGTCCAGTTCGCCAAAAACGTCCACTCGTATGACGAGATCTGTCTGCTCCTCAGCGTTGCGCCGGAATCTCACGCTGGACTGTTTTATATCGCCCTCGGTCTATTTCACAAGGACCGCGAAGTCCGCCTCAGGACAACGGAACTACTGGAACGTATCGGAGAGCACGAGGCCGGGCAACATTGGTGGAAGGCGCTCAGTCGGTTCGAGAAACTGGCGTACAATCGCATACGCAAGGAGGCTGACGCCGAGATGAGGGCCAGGCTCGAGAAGGAGGGCTTGAGTCATGAGGTGGAGAGGCGGGTTAGTTAGGCGCTTTTCCCGGCCTCATCATTTGCATACTTCTTCTAGGCTTATGATCCCCCTACTTCACGTATGGCGCTTTGCTCGTTCACCAGGGAACCGGCGTTCTTGCTTCACAACACTGGTCATCTGTTGCTTGCGGAAGCATATCATTGCGCAAAAGCTTGGGCAGGGGAAGGGAAGACGAACAGTTCACGATTACGTCAATTCTTTCACGAAGGTCATGATGGAACGGGTGGATGATGCGTCAGTTATGGAATCTGCATTTCAAGAATCTCAGCGGCGGAAGCATACTACGAAAACTAAATCTGGTTCGACTACGCGCGCATAATAAACACCCATATCCCCCATGTGCTCACGATTTATGGTATTCACTTCTCCGCCTTCTTCCGACGTAGGGAACTAGCCAATAAAACCTCAGTATTACTCATTTACATTGTTTACAGCCTTTGCTTCTGACCTTCTAGTCAAGCGGAACCAAGACCGAGGTGCTTAGCGGCGTGGTCTACGTGATCCTTAGCGAAGGAGGCCATGAAGAAGTAAGAGTGGTCATAGCCCTAGCTGAGATTAGCTCCATTACTGCTCCCGTGTCCATATGTGGCTTACGTAGTGATATCTCAGGGTCAGTCCCTCGAGGTTCTTCTCCTTGACAGCCTTCTCAAAATTCTCGGGCAGAAGTTGCTTCTGGATGTAGAAGTTGTCACCGAGACCCTGGTCAACATCATTAGACAATCTGCTAGGTTTTTTTTTCGGCCTCCAAGGTGTCTGCACTTACAACATCGATGAGGGCGTTCAAAGGTCCATAACTCCAGTTCTTCACCAGCTCAGTCGAATCGTGCTTGGCCCACTCGGCGCGGTCGTCACCGAGGTATCCGGAGAAGGCCTTCTCTCCCCACGGGCACTTGGAAGGATTGGCGATGGGAGCAAAGGCGCTGACGCTGCGGTACATGCCCGGGTGGCGCAGGTACAGCGACAGGGCACCATGACCGCCCATGGAGTGGCCGGTGATGGAGACGCGGGAGCGGTCGAGCTTTCCGGCATACTCGCGGAAGAGCATCTCCGGGAGCTCCTTGGTGATGTAGGTCTCCATGCGGTAGTTCGTGCGGAAGGGCTCTCGGGTGGCGTCGACATAGAAGGAGGCGGCCTCGCCAAAGTCCCAGCTGTCGCGCTCGCCCGGCAGGTCGAGGCCGCGGGGGGAGGTGTCCGGGTAGACGATGGCGACGCCGCGGGCCGAGGCCTGGCACTGGAAGAAGCCCTTCTCGGTGCAGTTGTCCGGGGTGCAGGTCAGGCCGGAGAGGTAGAAGAGGACGGGCACGGCGCGGGTGGTGGACTGCGGGGGCAGGTACAGGTTGACGGCCATGTCGGTGCCAGTGGTGTTGGACTTATGGGAGAGCTTAAGGAGCTGGCCCCCGAAGGAGGTGATGGTTGCTTTGGTCTGGAAGCCGGACATTGTGTTGGCCGTTGGATTAGATTCTTTTCGAGGGGGTATCGCTTGATTCCGAATTGGAATTGGGTATTTATGATGCTTGCGAGCAAAGGTTGAAGAAGGACGAAGAGGTAGAGAGAAGGAGTGAGGAGGAGGACAGGAGATGGATATTATTCTATATTCTGAGTTAAAGAAGAGAAGGCCGAGCCATTGGGAAGAGGTGGGTGGGATCGGAGGGCGTCTAATAAATAAAAACACCGAGTTATGTCCATTGAGATCAGATCGGGACAGGGTCAAGCTCGGCCAAAGTGGAGGACGGGCGGCCCTGGCAGTTGTTTCTGCGCAATTTCTGCCATTGACCGTTTGTCTTGGGTCGTGATGATGCTGCAGCGTTCTACCCCACCATTGGAGTCTGGTACCGGTAGGGCCAGGAGGGTGAGGAGAAGGGGAAGAGGATGGGAGGGGTGGCAGGTTGCAACTTGGTGCCGGTGTTGGTAAAAGGTAATTGGCTAAGGTACCGAAAGATATCGTGATGCAAGTAGCTCGGCAGGGTATCCGACCTTCACCGTCCAGTATTTTGAAAACCGGTATGTACATGCCAAAGGCAGTAAAGCTGTCTGGCTAGAAGTACTCTTGACCTAGCTATTGTGGTGTGTACGTATGTCTGAGTGGATGCGTTAGGTCTTCTCTTCTAGGTACTCTGTAGGAGGTGCCTTCGTGCTGCAACGAACCCCGCATTGTGTCTTGCGGGACCGGAGAGCTGAGCTTTTTTGGTGTGTGAGGTGGGGGGTGCGTCATCGGCATGGAGGGGTTAGCCACATTAGCATGTTTGTTGGTAACCTTTATGCCCAATCAAGGTGCCTTCCAGCTCCCTCCCTGCCTGACTTTGACATGTCCCAACTCAACCTCACTCCTTCACCAAAGACAAGCTGTGCAATCGTTCTCACCCACGTACTGCATTTCTCTCTGCGAATATCCCTGGGACAGAGTCCAGAGCGCGGAAAGTCAAACTCCCGGCCCAAGGCATTGAAACTATCGATGGGTTGGTGTATATCGACATTATACTAACTAACAAAACAGCAAAAAAAATGTACGCGCGACAATTGGTCGCGCAAGGCCGTTCAGCACTGGACAATCTGCGAACCATATACCAAGGATTGACTCTATTCTCTTTCACGAGGGGTATGGCATTGCGCGGTTTGATTCAACAAGGTTAGCAGTTTGGCGGACATGGCGTCCATGCACCCGTTCGCCTCATTGACTTCCTAGGTAGCCGTCATTCTGGAAGAATTATTATGGCAACGTCTTGTCAGGCGTCCAGTCACGAACCTGTCAAAGCTGCATCACCCATAAAAATTTGACCTCGACACTCGCCCGCTGACTGTCTTATATTTATCAAAAGAGTTGTCAAACAGGTGCCAGTGATATCTTCATGTCGGGACTGACGACCTTCGGCCGAAGCCGAGAGGACGGAAGATGCCCCGAAACCTCACCGGGTACATCCCGCAGCTGTCACTTCGCGCCTGAAGATAGGTCCGGCAGCTTATTTTCTTTTCGAAAAATCGGCGAATAGCACATGATGTCTTGAAATGCGACATCCGTCGCTACCGGTGCATGGTCAGCATCTGAGTAGTTCATGCTGTCTTGTCAGAGGATGCTACGATGGGATGGGATCTAGGGGCCCGAGAGCCCACGCATTCTCGAGTGCCCGAGCAATGTCAGGGATACTTGAGACGGAGAGCGGACTGACCAGCCCTCAACGTGGATTAACGACCAGCGACTACGGAATAGGGTGAGACTGAGGGAGTCATCGCAAGACAACGACTTTTCCGTACATTAGAGAGGATGAGATCGGCAGTCTCGTTTCTTTTCACCAGCAGCGGACTCTTCGGGTCCAGACGCCGCTTTACGTCCGCCTCACCGCCATCATATCGCGTACAGAACCTGTGAAATACGGTCTCATCTATTCCTCAGCAGGGCGAGGTCGAAATGGCTGCTATGAGTTTCAGGGCATGATCTCGGACGGGTCCAACTTCGCTCGCCCGGGCTATGGAAGGTGTTCATCGCGATCTGCTGCGATTGACGAACTGGGAGCCGCTCGGGCGACAGACCGCTTTGTGGCACCTCCGTACGTTTTCCCGTTACGGCACGAACGTCATGGCCGGGCGGCCGGCTTGCCCGGCTACTAAGCAGCCAGGTTATCCCTTGCGGCGCGGCAGTCTCGAACAACCCCGTCCACCGTGATATTTTACTTCGCCTACGGAGCTTTTCGTCCCTATTCGGCAGGCATGGCCACATTGGCAAATGAGGCGACGCTCGAAGAAATCCGAGTCTCATCTCAGTCTATTTTCATCCGTCTTCACTTTTTAAGTCGGATGCAAAGAGAAAACGTGACCGTTCGAGTCATACAAATTCAACCCCTGTTTCGTCTATCAATTCGCAATACCTATTTGATCTTCTCACACTGGTTCCCGGCCCAACCGCACAATGCTCTCTGATATTACTGCCCATGGGGCCTTCCAGCATTTAAACCTAGCTCCCTCGTTCGGGTACCGTGCCATTTTCGTACCCAATACCAACCAAAGCATTCGAGGAAAACCGGAACGATTGACAGTTAGCAAAAGCACAAAGGCTCTCATGATACAAACAGAGAAGAACAATGAACGACGAGATAGAAAACTGGTCAAAAGTCTTAGTCCGTTGATAGAGATAGCAGAGAGGACCATCAATAGTGTCCATCTCCGCCTTGATGGCGATCTGGTCACCTAGGGGACCTAAGTCGCGCAGGTCGTCGAGAGTCACATTGGCACTGGGCGGGCTGTTCTCCATCGTGCCGGTGCCGAAGATGGTCTTGTCGTTTGTTAGCCCACGCTCACAAGTCCCGAAGACACCTGGGAATGATGTTCACTTACTTGGCGGTTATCCCAGTCCAGGTTCTGCCATACTTAGTACACGCGATCCATCTGAGTGTGGTGTAGGTAGAAAACCGGGTCACCTTTCACTACGTCAGCGCCCCAGAGAACACACATGGACATGATCCAACCTACCAGGGCTGATGTAAACATCAGAGCCGGGGTCCAGACCGAAGGCGTAGTGTCCCGCGCCGTGGACACCCAATTGACAAAGACCGGAATACTCGGTCTGCCCCTGAGCAATGCCCTGGAACCACTCGATGTCGTCGTTCTCGGCGATCAAGTCCGTGACGTTGCGGAAACTGGCCCAGGCCCGGAGGACGTAGCCGTTGAGATCACGCTCCAGGCAGCGCGGATTATCGTTGGTCGGAATATCCGAGTTGTTGGAGACCACGGAGCCGAGGTTCGGCATCGCCTGGGGTCCGAGATGGACCGTCATGTTGGTAAAGGGGCCCGAAGTAACGCAGCCGCCGCCGGTCCCGGAGGGAAGCGTGATGACCTGGACGGTGCTGTTGAGGACCAGGCCGTCGTGCTCGACTGCGCGGCCATCGCTGCCCATTGAGGTAGCAGAGCCGTCAAAATGGGGCTGGAGGCGGGATCATCGCCGTCGATAGACCAATCCCAGTAGGGGAGAGTCCCTGAGAACCGTCAGTGTACGTGAGTGCTCAGGGGTAATGTTGGTGATTGTACCAGTGTAGCCGCACTCGGTCCTCAGCTTCTCCTCGTACGTATGGATGTAGTAACGGTGCCAGAGAAGGAATACAGCCTTCAAAAGATTAGCAAGTTGCACTGGAATTATGTACGAAGGATGTGCTCGTGTAGCTACATACCGACATGTGGACGTAGCCAGTCAAGTTCTAGTGAAGAGCCATAAATTCATCGAACATGGATTTGGAGCCAGAGACGTCGGTGTATAATGGCGCCCTGGACTGGAGGTAAGTGACGGCGTTGGTGTAGGCTATCCGGTTCTCGCCGGGCATCTTTCTCCTTTTAGCAAAACGACAAGCATACGTCAAAGTCCGAACCATGATAGCATACCATTCACGGCGAACTCTGACGTTGTCCGTGGTGCACTGCGAAGTGCCGTTGGCGGACAAGCGCGCCAGAGCATTGTTGTATGCCCGGGAGTGAAGGTCCCCAAGAGCTCCACCCGAGTCAATGGCCTCCTAAGTGTAGTTGGTCGCCCGGGCCATCACACGTCCTGATGCTCCGGCAGACTGCAGCAGCAGCAGCGATAGAGCCGCCGCGAGAATGGCGGACGGGGCAAGCATCTTGAAGAAAACGACAGGACTAGAGACTAATGCTAAAAAGAAGCGAGCGTGATCCGAGTCGAAGTTGGAGCTAGGAACGAAAGGCTTGATCGGCTCGTAATGGCTTGCTTGTCTTCTTCTCTCATCGCTCCAAGACGAGATTTCAGGGACTCTTTATACCATGAGCAACTCCGGGGCCAAGACATGACCGACTAATGAGAAACATTCACAACACTAAGCTTTCTTCGCTTTCAACTTCCCGCTACCCGTAGGAAGATGGTGTGCATGCCGTGAACCTACCCAGCTAGTCGGGCTTAGTGCCCATCGGGAATCACGATGAGCAAAGTTCATGACGACTCGTACGTACTTCGACGCTCGCCACGTACGCCTATCCACGGCTTCTGGTCTAGAGATCAAACTCGACAAAGTTGAGCGGTTGTGCGAGCCAGCTCGAAGGCGGGCCGAGATGGGCTTGGTCCATCCAACCAATATGGATCGGTAATGGGGCGAAGCAGCGAAAACGTGGACATAATCGAAAGTTCCCTTTGACAAGACGGATAAGTTGAGCCTCGCTTTCGGAAGACTGTGGGGGATAAGATAGATACGCAGAGATAGAGAAAGGGAAAGTGTCTGTGTGGTAGGGTTCCCCTGTTGGAGCAGCATCATCACTCGCTGCAGAGGAACAGCATCGGTTGCAACTGCTCTTCTAATAAGGCGGGGAACATCGAACGCTCGTCTTACGCAACCTACCTTACGGGCCTATTGAAGAGGTCTGAGCAGAAAAGACGAGAGCAGAAGAGCGAGGCACGGTTAACCACTCTGCAGCGCCAGCCCGTTTCCCGGCAAGGTTGGAGGAAGCGAGCTCAGTAGAGTCGGTTTCTTGCTACCAAGTGCTCTTATTTCATCATCGTCAAGGCATCAGCAGAACCGAGTGAAGCATAACTCAAGTCACTTGATGCCGCGGATCGACTGCAATCGTCTCTAAATCGTAGAGCCCCTTCGAATTGAGTATCCCGGCCACTCGTAGCAGCCAATGAAGTCAACCCTAAAGGCTGTCAAGGGCATTGCTTGGCAACTTTCTTCGTTAACCTTGTCTCCATTAGTCTGTGACAGGGTTTTCGGTTTACAAAAAGGGGAAAACCTGTTGAAAACCTTACGTGTAATTCAGACAACGAGAGTGGCTTTGTCGTCGCGGACGTTCTGTCTACTGTCGATCACAATACCAGTTAAAGAACCACCTTCGGGGCGGGTCCCGGAAGGCGGGAGGGCACACGGCCCGGCAGGGAAGAAGCGATCGGTGCTGTCTGACTCGCCAAGCCGGGCCCGTTGGGTTATCCCCGGAATCCCCTTTCGCGCCCACCCGTTACACTGCATGCTGCCACGCCAGTGACGATCCAAGGAAACACGTAATCATGCGTGCTGATGTGCTTGCAGCAATCCACGACGAGTGTAACGTCCCAAAAAAAATATTGGTGCTCCAGCGGACAGGCGGGAATCTGATTTTTCTTCTTCACATGAGGGTAACGGGAATTGAGATTTGAAGAAAATTCCATTGCCTAGAGAACGCCACGCTCAATGCAAATCCAATAAAGTACACTGCTTTTGGTGTCCTTCTTTTCTCAGTGTGTTTTGGTTATTTCCCCTTCGAGCTTACTGGTTGTTGGCAGTTGAGAGAAATGATTGGGACTCAGCTCGGGATTTGACTATCTTTCAGGCAACGACATTAAGAGATGGGTATAAGTGCCTTGCATCTAGTCGCATATCTCCTTGCCCCCCGGAAAAAGACAGCCAGAATCTCTCACTGAAGGAGTTCTTCGCACGTCCAGTCCTCGTAGCTGATGTACAATTAGCCTTATTCTTCCTACGGCATCGTCTATTCGGGAGGCTTGCGTGAACATGCAGGGAAGGGTTGGAAGGGGTTGGCTGGTTGTTTCACACGGGCAACTTACTATCCGTCGGGCATGTATCTACGCACGATGAGAGGAATCTTCTTCTCGCGCATCTCCTTGATGGCGATTTGAAGAGGATCCGTCTCACCTTCCAGGTCGACCAGTACTGGCGCGTTCATGCTACAGGAGCCCGCATTAGCATGTCTTCTCGACCGATGGGAGGTTGATCAATTGGGCGGAATTGTCGTTTACTGGGAGTCTTCGGTCGTACCTGATTTGCAAGGCGCGAGTGCCGAGAATACGGGCGCGCTCGTACTTGGTCATGTAGGGTGTGGTGGTGCGTTGGTCGTCGGGGATCTTCTTGTCCCGGTGAGACTTCTCGTTGCCCTTTCCTGCGTTCGCCGCAGCTGAAGGGTCTCCTGACACCACGACGTTGTCGGCTTCCTCTTCGTCCCCCTCAGCACGACCGACTTCCTCGTCTTCGGCGGGAACCTCGGGATCCCAGTAGTCGGCGCCCTCGTCCTCGTACATGGGCTCGTCGCTGTCAAACGTCAGGGTCGCGCCTTTTCCATCAAGCGAATCTCATCCGAACGTACCCGCCACCAACATCGCCGTCGCCGAAGTCAGACATTGTAAGACCCAATTGAGTTTGTGAGTTGTTGCGTCGAGTGAAATTGAACAATGGGGTCGCGATGAAGCGTTTGTGGGTAGTGTCGCGGGAAAATACGAGCTGCGACTGCTGGACTAAGCCGTAAAAAATTATTGACGAGGCTGCGATTTAGCAGTCGGGATGTGGGTCTGTCATTGTCTTATCAGCAGCAAAACGCTTATCCGGGCCGAGGAGATCCCGGTCCTTCTGTGTGGCTGGCATGAGCGCACAAAATTTCGTCTCACCGCCTGCCGGAATTCTGCCACAATAAGTTCACCAGCCGGGATCTTGAGATGATAATTCTCTCTCATCGTCAAGAAGGCATGATATTACTCAGTTGTTCGTCATGACGAAGAGAAAAGCTCAAGGGGCCGTACTGGGCTCAGTATCAAAGAGGTCGAAGGTTGACGACCCAGAAGCCATTGGTATGCGACAAAGTTGCGGTGGTATAAGCCAACCAAGATCTCGCTAACACGACGTGCGAAGTTCCTAGCGACGATGACTTCGACGACACGGCCAGCATTTCCGGCTCAACAGCCAATGCCGAAGCCGACGCTGAGACGGTTTTGACGGGACAAACCTCTATCACCACACGATCCCGGAAGTTTCCCTCAGATTTGAAGACCATTCCCTGTACATATCCCGACTGCGACAAGACCTTCAACCGTCCCGCACGTCTGGCTGCCCACTTGCGCTCTCATACCGACGATCGCCCCTTCAAGTGCACCTACCCAGGATGTGACAAGGACTACCGAGAGGAGAAGCATCTTCGTCAGCATGTCAAGGGCTCCCACACGCAGGAGCGAGCTTACACCTGCACACACGAAGGCTGCGGCAAGTCCTTTCTCACAGCAACCCGCCTCCGCCGCCACCAGGACGTCCACGCCGGCCAGGAGCGCTTCCGCTGCCGCGATTTCCCCCCGTGCAATCAGAGCTTTCGCAAACACAACACTCTCCAACGACACATCCGTTCCGAGCACCTTGGCGCCCACGCCTATCCGTGCCCGGAGCCCGGCTGCGGCGCAGGTTTTGACTCCCAAGGTGCCCTACGAAACCACACCCGGCGCGAACACAGTGAACCTCAGTTCTGGTGCGAGGAATGCGGCGGCGACGACGGCAGCAAAGCTGGGTTTACGTCTCTGGCCCTCCTCCAAGCCCACATCCGCAAGGAGCACCTCAACTGCATCTTCTGTGATTTCAAGTGCACCGGCCAATGGGAACTCGAGCGGCACGTGGAGATGCGGCACTCCGGCATTCCCGTCGAGGCCCGCAAGACGATCGCCTGCACTTGGGAAGGCTGCGATAAGAAGTTTACCAAGAAGCACAACCTCACGGTCCACATCCGCACTGCCCACGAGGGATTCCGGGTCGTCTGTGGCGAGCTCGATGTTAGTAGCACCGCGGGCTTGGAGGGTTGGTCGAATGAGCAGGGTTGTGGCGCCGGTTTTATCAGCAAGATGAAGCTGGAAGAGCACATACGCCATGTTCACCTGGGCTTGAAACGGCCCCAGGTCAAGCCCGTCGAGGGTCTTCCCAACCATCTTCTCGACGACATTGCTGGCACGAACCGCAATATTCCTTGCACGATGGAGGGATGTAATGCGCGTTTCATCCGCCATCATGACCTCCAAGTTCACCTTGAGAACCACCCTCCCATGATACCTTCTCAGGACCAGATTGAAGCTGCAATTCTGAGCTTGGCGAGTGATACTACCGACGATGCGAACGCTGGGCCGTTTGACGGCGACCGTGAAATGCCCGAACTGCCTCTTTACGGTATCATCCCTGGCGTGACCGATTTCTCGGAGAACTTCACCAGCGGAGAGCAGAGCCCGGAGGATGAGTTCTGGATTGGTGCTAGGACCAATTTTAACTCTCCGCAGCGGACGTGGGAAGAGGAGGAAGCTGCCATGCGCGCACTCATCGACGACGACTTTTCTCGCTACGTCGACCCGGCGCTGGGAAACATGGCATAAAAAACAGCCTATGATTTTGACGACGTATTGATACCCGGCTGCGCGCCACACCAAAAGTTGATGGATGGATGGGAGATCACACTAAAAGTTGCTTTTTAATGGAAAGTATATGTTTTCGGACGAGTTGACAGGCGTTGTAGAGAAACCGATGCGTTTGATTGAGCGAAATTACGCTCGCGTTGTCCAATGATGATGCTTTGTCTAAAATGTCCTTCTCTCCCGACTCTTTACCGCTAAGCAATTCAAGCTATTCAAACCTGGTGTCTGCGAACGCTTGATGACGATCCAGCCATCACGTCAAACAGTTGAAACCTTCCACCAAACCCAATCCCTTGCGTTGGTATGATGTATGTGTGCCTCTGCCGTGCCGCCCGTACCCAAATATGACTCCGTATCTCCCATTCCCCAAAAAATGCCCTTCGCAGATGCCTGTCGTGTTCTCAATGCGTAGACGCGATGGCGCCGGTGATGCCCAACAAGGCCATGCCCGTGAATCCGAAGAATATGCAGAGGTTGCGGTTGTGGTTCAAGCTGAGCGCCTCCACGAACAGCTGCAGACCGACGCTCACCATGATGCCGGCGGTAATAGCGAACATGCAAGCGTAAGCCATGGCGTCCGGTGTGAGGTGGGTGTGGTTGGCCAGCTTGAACCACAGCACGGCAATGCCTGCGCCGAGGGGTTGGCTGAGACCGCCCAGGATAGCAGCCCAGATCATGGCCTTGAGACGGCTTCCGAGAGCCATGTACAACGGCAGTGCCATGGCGAACCCTTCGGTGATGTTGTGGACGAAGAGCGCCATGAAGACGTTGAAACCTAGTGACGGGTTGGCGTGGTTCGTGGCGTAAGTGATGAAGCCCTCGGGAAATTTGTGAAGTGCGATGGCAATCGATGTTTGTAGTCCGAGGGATAAGAATGCGTTGGTAGGGACGTGATGGTGATGCTGGGCTTCTAGGTCTTCGTCTGCGTCACGTTCGCTATGCGCATCGTTATCGTGATCATGGTTATGATGACTGTGACTATGGCTGTGGCTGTGGCCGTGTTCATGTACTTCGTGGTCCGCGTGATTCTGTGACGGCATAGGCTCTCGCGATGCCGCGCGACTGGTGCGCACTTGTCCGCTCATTGGCGAATGACATGAAGATCCGCCTTCTTCCAAATCCTCCAAGTCAGTGTGGCTGCGGGCGTACAACTGTCCCATACTTGTCCTTAGCATCGTTGGGTGTCTCAAAGAAACCGCCGAGCGGTTACCAAGATGTTTGAAGCATTCCTGGCCACAAGGGTCAGTGTACCCGAAACACGGCCCCTCCTCATCGCAATTGGTTTTGGTGTCCTTGACGAAAGACATGACCCGTTGTTGGACTTGGGCCATGGACGGTCGTCTTTCGACCGTAGCGCCGCGGCTCCGCGAAGTCCGCGCTGGGGTTGAATGCGTTGTGTTGATGCTTAGCTTGCCCTTGCTCGAGGCATGTCGCTTAGATATGATAGTTCCACCATTTTCTTGCGTCTCGCCATTGAGCAGAGGCGTAGATTCGGTGGCATGCCCATTTTTGGCTATGCTTTCGACAAACGGCCGTCGGGACGACCGGCGGCTTCCGGAATATAAAGAAGTTTTCCTACTTTGGCTGCGGGAGCGGGTGTCTGCTTCGTTGTGGGTGTGGTCGCAGTCGACTACGTGCGACGGCATATATTGGTGTAGCAGGCGCGAAATCACCTGAATGCCAAAGAAGCCTCCAATAAAGCAGCCCATCATAATGAAGCCAGCTATTTGGTCTTGGAAGCCGTCCTCCTTAAGGTACTGTTTCGCTGAAGGCAGCATGCTGTTTAATGCGGAATAAAGCTACAAAGCAGGACTGGCATCAGCAATGGTTTTCGAGAGTAAATTGCATCGCCCAATGCGAAGAAGCCTCACCATAACGCCAAAGCTCAAGCTCAGAGAGCTGGCGAGAAAGACATTACTGTCTTGTATTTTGAAGTTGCGCTGCCCGGGAAACCATTGTAAAACGATATCAACACAGATGATGGATGCGCCCACAACGCAGGCTGTCAGTGACATCAGTCAGCAAAATTTCAATAACCAAGTCGCCGGCGCGGCCGTGCCAGTTTTGGTCACTCACCAATTCCGCTCACGATACACATGATCCAACCCCGGGTATCGTTGTCAAGGTCTGTTGTTGTCTCCATGATGGGCAACGTGGGCTCGACGCCTCCGGTTGGTGCCTGCAGTAGTCGCGGTGTAGTCGCGGTGCTCAACGCATGAAGGGGGGGGGGGGGGGGGGGGAAGAGGTTCGAAATCTTTTTCTCGGGCTTGCGGATCGCTCACTTGAACCTCGGGTTCACTTCGAAGTCCCGACGATATTCAACAACGAGTGTTGGTGTGGCTGCTTCGATCGCTATGCGGTAGAGCGGGTGACCTCTGACGTAGTACGGCGCAAAAGACGGGTGGGATAGGTTGTAGGTTGGTTTGAAGGAGACGCAGCTACCCGAACGTCGCAAGTGGATAACTACGGGGTGACTGTAGGTTTCGGGAGAGGCGTTATGATCTTCGTCGCGGGTAGATTGTATAGATAGATAGGTAAAGAGGTAGGGCAAGGTAGGATAGAGGTAGTAGAAAAATGGCGATGTGTGGGAAGAAAAGGATTGTTTTGCTAGAAAGGGTAGTGATGTCGATGGCGTTTTGCGCTGGGACGGCAGACGGAGTGGACCTTAAGCTTTCTAAGGTAGCAGCGCAGCATGCTGCGCATTAGTGGATTTGGGGCGCTGGGTTTGACGCTTTCTGCTGGAGCTGCTGCGTTGTTTCTGTACAATGGTCGATATCGACTGGGGGTTGGGCCTTGTTCATGACTGGCCGATGCCATCAGGGTTCTCAAAAATCCATCCCTCCAACAAGCCAAAGTCTCACACCCCGACAAAGCCCGTTTCCTATTCATTCTATTGTGCATCTCTACCTCAAGCCCCTGTCTTCTGTTTATCATCTAGCTGCTGCCCTGCCTGCAGCTTAACACCACCTGACCCTCCCAGAGAGCAACCCATCTTTCTGCAGCGCATATACAAATATATATTAGGGCTCTTTCACGAAAAAGGCAGGGTAAAGTTGAAGCCCCAAATCCCAAAAAAGTTTGTTTGTTGTACAGGGCAGAGTCATCCTGGGTAAACAAAGTACCAACAATGCATGTTGTCAGCTGCTTTGTTGGGATTCCCCTGCTGGCAAGTCAAGCTGCTGGTAGGCAACACACGCTCATGGCCTTGGCTTGAGAACCCGGATGGCTGGCTACCTAGGTAAGGTAGTCGTCAGGTATCCTCGTACCCCATGACTTCTTTGAGATGTGCGCCAGCTCATTGATGCCGCCCGAAGCGCTTGCTAGGGAGATGCCAACACATGTGAAAGGGCAGAGGTATGAGAGAAGCAGGCCGCTCGTGCTGTATTTTTTTGCGACTGAGGTTGCGAGCAGAGCAGGGTCTCTCGCCCGGACCACAAATAGGAGGCTGGCTTTTGGTCATCTCGAATCCATCTCCCAGCCTCGGTGAAGGAGAACACACCGAGGTCAGCCCCATTCCAGCTCAAATGCTCGGGGTAAGGTTGACCCACATTAACTACCCCTTCCGATCGGCCGTCCCTCGAGATCGCTCCGCGCCGCCGTAGCCCAAATTTTTCCAGCTCCGAGCTTCACATCCCGGTCCCGTGAAGAAGAAACTGAGACAAACCCCACGCCAAAACAACCACGTGCCATCACCTTCAAATCCCGTGGCCTAACCAACAGACATATACGCACGCCGAACGCCGGACGCCGGACGCTGGCGCCATTCCAGTCCCTCGTTCTTCTTTCCCCCAATAACCGGGCAACTGTCGCGCGTCGCGAACAACTTAGCCCGCTATGTCGAAGGCCACCTCTGTCGCTCTCATCGCCGCTCTAGGCGCGGGAGGCGGCGCCGCATTTACAGCAGCAATGTATTCCCTCCGTCCGAAGCAGCCCCCGACCGCGGCTCCTCCTTCCACGAACTCATTCTCTGTCGCTCCCACTGTCCCCGTTCCGAGCAACCAGGTCTTCGATACCAAGAACGCCGCTCCCTCGCCGTCCACGCCCCCACCAATCCCCGGCGCAATTCCGGGTAGCATCGTCGACCCTTCCGGCCTTTTCGAATATGGCTTTCCCGGCCCCGTTGCCGACCTGGCCCACCGCGCCGGCCTCGTTTCGAGCTTCGACCGACGCACCCGCAACCCGCACTGGGTCGTGGAGCACATTACCCCGGCGTCTCTCGCCCAGAAAGGCGGCGACCGCAAGGGCAGCGCCTTCCTCGAGGACCCGTCTGTCCCAGAAAAGTTCCAGGCCAAGCTCAAGGACTACTTCCGCAGCGGCTACGACCGCGGTCACCAGGTCCCGGCCGCTGATTGTAAGTGGTCGCAAAGGGCCATGGACGACACCTTCTACCTCACAAACATGTGCCCGCAGGTCGGCGACGGCTTCAACCGGGACTACTGGGCGCACTTTGAGGATTTCTGCCGCCGCCTGACAACGCGGTACCCCTCCGTGAGGATCGTCACCGGACCGCTATACCTCCCGAAGCGCGATCCCGTCGACGGCAAGTGGTACACCAAGTACGAGGTCATCGGCAACCCGCCCAACGTCGCCGTGCCGACGCACTTTTACAAGGTTATTTTCGCGGAGGACGGCAAGGCTGGGGGCAACGTCGCCATCGGCGCGTTCGTGATGCCCAACGCCCCCATCCCGAACGAGAAGCCACTGGCCGACTTCGAGATGCCTTTGGAGGCCGTCGAGCGCGCTGCTGGGCTGGAGTTCGCGTCTAAACTTGCGTCGCAGCGTCGCAAGAGGCTTTGCACTGAGACCTCGTGCGCCATCGTCGTGAAGGATTATGCGGATAGACAGAAGGCTTTCGGCCCCAAGAAGTGAGCGCAGCTTGGCGTTCTAGAAGATGAGACATTTGCATTATGAGTGAAGCGAGACTGCAACGCAGCAGAAGCATTTCAAGACATTTGCGAAGCTTTCATTGCTGGGAAGGAAGACCCTTGACTGGAGATGGTTTCATTCTTTCGTGTTTGGACCAGTAATTCTACGGTTTAACGAAGCAACCGAATGGGCGGGCTGCATTAGACTTGCATCGGAAGAGAATTTCAAGGCGCAAGCACACGGCGGGGATCTCTTATAGCCAAGACATTCTTGTACATTACATAGCCATCAGGCGTCATACAAATGAAGAACCGACGTTCGTGTCAACGAACACATAAGCGCTTCTCGTGGCAGCTGCCAACATCTTCACAGTTATTTCTACGCTCCATGCGGTGGGTCGCAGATGATGTGTGCGAACGAGTGATGAACGTAAGAACATTAGTAATTTCGGGCGTAGATGTGTAATTCAACTTTGGTCATGACACTCGGGTATCGACACCGCCCTCTCCTCTCCCTCTCAGCATCTCCCCTTCCTCATACGCGCGCCCTTATACCCATCTAGCACTTCAACGTATCCTTGTGTAATTGCCCCGCCGCTGTTCGGCCTTAAGACTTTCCTCCTGGCTAGGAAGAGGGGCTCTTCTCCCTCCACGATCGAGGTTGTTGCCGTTTTGGTCATGACCGGGTGGAGGCATCGGCATAGGTGGGAATCCCGGGGGAGGCACGAAGTTTGGCGGCGGAACCATTCCGGGAGGGAAGCCGCCGGGAGGCGGGGGAGGAAGAGTGCCTCCGGCCTTCTGAATCATCTCGGCAATCTTGGCAAGATCGGCGGGATTGCTCGGGTCGATGCCGCCGGGCAAAGGAAGAGGAGGCGGAGGCGCACCATTCAGGCCCGGCAGGCCAGGCAAGCCGAAGGGAAGTGGTGGTGGAGGTGCGCCACCGTTTGCGCCCACGCCTGGAATCATGGGCGGTGGCGGAACTCCGGAGCCGTTCTGCGGCATGGATAGACCTGGCAGCCCCGGGAGACCATGCAGACCAGGGAATCCGGGGACTGAAGTCTGCTTGAGAGGCATCTTTTGGTCGACGAGACCGTCCATCTCGTCTTCCATCTCCTGCTCCTCCTCCTCCTGCCTCTGGCGGCGGCCTCCACGGCGATCCCAAGTTCCTTGGGCTTCGGCCGCTGCCTCCCCGATATGATACCTGTCTTGGAATACGTCGGAGTCGCCCGGTCTCTTCCTGGACCAAAATCTTGTTATGCGGTCATTGGAACCAGACGCTAGGATATGACCCAGAGGGTGCCAGTCCAAAGACCAGATTGCGAAATCGTGTGCGTAAGGGATCTTGTGGGCTGGATAAATAGTCTGTGCGCTCGTCGTAGCCGGATCGGCACTGTCGTATGGCGCGATGGCAGCATGGCCAACTGGAGCATTCGGCTCGTCCAAGATGTAGTGGTGGAGAGAGCCGTCGTGGCCACCAGTAGTGAGAAAATTGGAATGAACGGGATGCCAGGCAATAGTCGAAATGTCCTTTTCATGTCCTTTCAGGAGACAAATGTCCCGCATCATTCGCAGATCAAAAACGCGGGCTGTTTGGTCTCTTGCTGACGTTGCTAGACAGTCTCCCTGCACTCTCTCGAACAGCGTTTTTGTGATTGTGTTCTTGTGACCGTGCAATGTCGTCAAGCAGCGCCCGGTTCTCGGGTCCCAAAGCTTCACAACATGGTCCTTGGAACCTGACACCAACAGCCCCTTGGTGGGATGCCAATCGCAACTCTTGGCATCCCAGCCATGTCCCTTCAAGATGGATTCCTCCACTCCTCCGGCGAAGTCGAAGATCTTCAGCGTAGAGTCGTCGCAGGCCGTGACGAACTTGGAATCGTTTGGACTGAACGCAAGATCTCGAATCGGGTCATTGTGCGCGGCAATACTTTGTAGGTTGTTAAAGTTGGGCTGCCAGTACTTGACACTTCCGTCGTGGTCAGCGGAGATGAGCCAGTCATCATTGTGAGAATATGCTAGTGCTCTGATTGCGGAATCGTGAGCCTGCATGATCGTTTCGAAGTTGAAGCCAGTGCCGTTCCATAATGTAAACTCGCCACTGCTGCTAGCAGTCAACAGGCGGCGGCCTTCCGGGGTCCACCGAACGACGTTGACAGGATGCTTGATCTTGTTGAGTGATGAATGGAGGTGTTTCACTGGTACCGTGTCTCCAGGATCTGTCCTTCTCGCGGCTGGTGGTGTGAACTAGGATGATTTCAGCAGGCTGAGTTCACGAGAGTTGGTGTTGACTTACGTCGACGATGAAGCTTGCACTCGGTCGCTCAACCTCTCCGGTATATATGTCACCATCGACCGGCGCGCGATGGCGCATCCAGTGCGCAACAGTTGAGCCATAGTCAGTGACAGGACCTGGTATTCATGTGTCAGCTATCTAATTGTTCCAGCATCTGGTCCATGTCCAATGTTTCCTATTCAGCTTGCTAATCATGTGCATTGTGACATTATCTGCTCAAACCAGACGCACTCTTCCCGCGGAAAAAATTGCACAACTTTGGGGTTCGATTCACGGTGACAACTCACGTCGTCCTCGGGCTCTCACAAAGCCTCCGTCTTGACCTTCCCCGGGTGGTCCTCGCCTATCGTGATGATCCCCTCGAGGATCGTAAGCCATCTTTAGACTCTCATCCAATGAATCAGTTGAGTCGAGAACAAGCAGCGGCTGAATAAAGGTAGGTCTATTGGTCAGGTGCCGGCTCCTAAGATGAGTATTTCTGTTGCAAAACCGTCTGTGTTGATGAAGGACCTTTTTCTCATAGCTCAAGCCGCGAGACAGTCGCCAATCAAGGAAAACGACCGCGACGCGTGCACGAGCCAGGTCTTCCCCACAGGTAGGTCACATGACCTACAAGCTGACAGCTCGAAGGCACGTACACCATTGTCAAGTCTGAATATGGGCTACCTACCTGAGTTGGCTGCGTCCGTTTTTTTCCCCCCGGAGCTTTGCCATGCGATTTCCAATTCCCCAGATCGGAGTATGAGGTGATGATTAGGTACACTTCATGACCCATCGTCTTTCCTAGCTCTGACTGGAAGCGCGATCCTCTTCAATTTGGCATATGATTGTAGTTCAGCCACGGCTCCTTCCTGAATTTCTCTCTCTTCCATGCCCCACCACTCAGGACTCCTCCTACCGGGGATCGCCGTCACTGTCCGTGGAGCCGTAGCACCCCTGACTTGCATGCATGCGCTTTGCTCATTGCAGCGTTAGCAGGTCTAGAAGATGATTTTTGTACCTGTAAGGTAGGTACCTAAGTAGGCTGTGACGCTGGAGGGCCCTGCTGTCTGCCCGGAGCTGCAATCCAGACCGGACAGGTTCGACTGACATTCTCAAGGTTCCCCCTTCCAATCTTCCAATCCCGGGGCGCCGTGCCATCGTCCAGTTCGCCCGAAGCTCTCGCCTGTGGTGGTCTCCATCTTGCAATTTGTTTATTGTCTTACTTTTTTTCCTTGTCCCTAATCTGCTGCATCTTCCGCCGCTCAACGTCGAAGACAGGCCATTCTGCACGCCGCCTGCATTCTTGTCGTCAGCGCGCCTCGTCTTTCATCATTCCTCCACGTCGAGCGAATCTCCACGCTTCAAGGCCTGATGGCGTCGGCCTAGCTTCCTCCACCTGTTTGTCCCCCCTTCCCTCTTCCTCCTGCCCGGTGCCTTGACGTACCCCTTCCCTTAACCGCTTTCGCCTCAAATTGCCCCTCATCCAGCACCAGACTCGATGCCAATGCGCTCGCCATCCAGATAGCTTCTTTCTCAGCCTAGGGAGCTCAGATCGAATCTAGGGCGCCAGGCGTCTTCCCTTGGAAACACCGGCCACGAAGTCGATTCGTATTTTTCTTCTTGCCCAGACCGAGCTTGGTTTGGCGTCTAGCATACCTTTCTAGTACTGCACCTTGCCTTACCTCCGATATCTTATCGCGCTTGCCACTCACTCCCTACATTACCTACATAGCTTTCCTTACCTTTGAACCTCCTCACCCTCTTAAACTTTCACACATTTCCCCCCCCTCGTCATCTACTGCGGCACATTTCCACTGCTTTCCACGTCTGAACGAAGTCTCGTTGGGTCTTAATTGCTCACATAACGAGTCCGCCGTCATGCACACGGCCACGGTGACGAGCGTCGAGAGCTCAACCATGACTACATCCCTTCGTGCACGCAATGGCACCTCCGAGTCGAAATCCGCCAAGTCCCCTACGCCTGCGTCCGCTTCCGAGAACCAACGCACGGCCGAGGAACTGAGGAAGGCGGTCCAACGGAAATACAGACACGTCGCTGCGGTTCACAAGAGCTCGCGCCCATCTACCCTCAGCCATGACTCCAACGCTGCACCCAGCTTTTTGGGCTTCAGGAATTTAATGGTAATCGTGTTGAGTAAGTCGATTGACGCTGGGACTGTTTCGTGGCTTTGGCTGACCTTGTGTAGTCGTCGGTAATCTTCGTCTGATGATCGAGAACATCCAAAAAGTAGACCACCCTACAGCATCCCTGTAGGATGTAACTGACATATTATAGTATGGAGTCTTGATCTGCGTTGGATGCCACGACTTCCGTCGGCAAGATGTTATTCTTGGTCTGGGGTTGTATGCCCTCATCCCATGCCACCTCTTCGCCGCCTACCTGATCGAACTCGCCGCTGCTCAACAGGCTCGAGGCCTGCGAGCCAAGTCGAAAGACGGTGCTGCCAGCCCCACGCCTGACCAAAGAACCCAATTTAACTCCACATGGAAGGTCATTGCCTGGATTCACGCCATGAACATCACCCTCGCCTTGGCCATCACGACATATATGGTGTACTTCCATATCCACCATCCCTTGATCGGCACCCTGACCGAGCTCCACGCCATCATCGTTTGGCTGAAGACGGCGTCTTATGCTTTTACGAATCGAGACTTGCGCCACGCCTACCTGCATCCCGTTAAGGGCGAGCTTGCTGCCATGCCCGAGATCTACGCCAAGTGCCCTTATCCCAACAATATCACGATGGGCAATTTGGCCTACTTCTGGTGGGCCCCGACCTTGGTTTACCAACCCGCATACCCGAGGACAGACAAGATCAGATGGTTGTTTGTCGGCAAGCGCATGGCGGAGGTATTCGGCTTGGGCGTCTTCATTTGGTTCGCCAGTGCCCAGTATGCCGCCCCTGTGTTGATCAACTCGCTTGACAAGATTGCCTCGCTGGACGTCCCGAAGATACTGGAGCGCTTGATGAAGCTCTCTACCATCTCTCTGGTCATTTGGCTGGCCGGATTCTTTGCCCTCTTCCAGTCCTTCCTCAACGCCCTCGCCGAAGTCACTCGCTTCGGAGACCGCTGCTTCTACGAAGACTGGTGGAATAGCGAAAGTCTTGGTGCCTACTGGCGTTTGTGGAATAAGCCCGTTTACCAGTACTTCAAGCGTCACGTCTACTCTCCCTTGATCGGCCGCGGTTGGAGCCCCAGAGCTGCCCAGCTTGCGGTTTTCTTCGCTTCGGCGGTGCTCCACGAAGTTCTTGTTGGTGTACCGACCCACAACATCATTGGTAAGTCGAGATGCAATTCGCGCAATTTGAACTGTATACTGACTACCTTAGGGGTTGCGTTTGCTGGCATGTTCTTCCAATTACCTTTGATTGCCATTACTGCCCCTCTTGAGAAGATGCAGTCTCCCACGGGCAAGATGATTGGCAATTGCATCTTTTGGGTTTCTTTCACGATTCTCGGACAACCGTTCGCCGCATTGATGTACTTCTACGCTTGGCAGGCTAAGTACGGCAGCGTAAGTAGACAGATAGCGTGGTCCAAGAATGCTTGAGCCCTGCGAATGTGGGCGCTTTCACTTGTCGTTTCTTATGTTCCTACGCAGTCTATAGATAAAATAATACTGGCGTTGCTTGACGAAGTTTTCCAAAGCTTTACACTACGCGTCTCATCTAGTGCAGAACTCCTGATTGGATTATCCGCAAAACGGTATCAGGGTTCCCACCCTCTTCCGGTACTGGACGTAGTCATCGCCAAAGAACCGGATGAGCAGCTCCTCCTCGTGCTGTATCCTCTTGGAAAAGAAGAACCACAGCACGCCTGCATACCCAAAGAAAGAGAGAACGTTACCCATGACCAACTGCGTCCCAATGGCCCACCAGAAGAACCCAAAGTACGAGGGATGCCTGAACCATCCGTAGATTCCACCCGTGACAAGCCTATGAGACTCGGCTTTGTAGTGCTGGACGGTGTGGTTGAAGCTCTCGCCGGCGGTGATCATAGCCATCGACCGCACCGTCTGCCCCACCACGACCAAAGCCAAGCCGGCGGCCATGAGCAGGGGCTTCAGGCCGAACGGCGCCCAGACGGAGTGTTTAAAGACCACGTTCGTGAGCAGGCATTCTGCAAAAGCGGTGGCGTGGGCGATGGCATATGCCGGCCAGTTCGCAGTCAACAGATATGCGTAAACGGTGGCTTGGGGCGTATTGTATGCCGCCGTGGTCCAGAACTCGAGGAAGTGGAAGAGCGAGAGGGTCGAGAGGAAGAACGGCAGGCGCCAGAGAGGCGACGTCGTGGTCAGTTGTATGTACGTGGTCGAGAGCAGGCCGGTAAGGAAAGCCGCCCCAAGGAGAAAGGCGCGGAGAGCGATGCCTGCCAGGGATTTGCGTTGGTCGGGATAGTACTCTTTCTCCGGGGTTGAGGCCGATGGACGGGCGTCGCTGAGAGGGACGTTAGCCTGTGATACGGGCGATGAAAGTATTGGCTGTGGAGGGGGGTTGTGGTGGTGGCGGGATAGGTGGCTGCTGCGGTCCTGATAGAGGGGGTTCGCGGGCCTGCGGGAGGACATCGTGATGGCGGGGTTATGGTGTTGAGGGGTTGAGATGGGAAAGAAGATCTCGCATAGGTATCTAGAATAGGAGAGAAGGGTCTGGGGGGGGATTCACGGCGTAATCCGGGCGAATGGTGAAAGCACGGGACCGAGAGAGGGGCTTGACTTACACCCGTCGGAAGCTCGACATTATGTGAACTGGCCGCGTGCCCCGTGTGTTGGTTTTCTGATCCGATGTCTGGCGAGTAAGGCCGGCACCTTCTAGTCGAAAGACGGGACTAGACAATGGGCGGGACGCGGAAAGACACAGATGCCGCAAAAGAGGCCAGGGGCCTAGCAGGGACGGTGACAGTAGCGGGCGGCTCTAGTTAGCTCCTGGTCGAGGTCACTCCCCATGCATGGACAGCAAGCTCTTGTTTAGGTCCAGTAAGAGAGGGGCAGGGAAACAGTGGAACTCTGCTCAGTCTTGGGTCATGGCGTCTGCAGAATTTGAAGAAAGTAGGAGTGAGTAATCGCGTTCAAGTCGGCCCCTCCTTTTTGTCTCTCTCGGTTTTGACGTAAAGACGCTTCAAATTGAAAAGCAGTGGACAGGAATGGAAGGGGGAAAAAAGAGATGTCGGAGCATCTTTGAGAGGATCCACTTCAGCCTGGGCAGGCGCCGCGAATCCCACTTGCCCACACTCGACGCTCACTTCACCATTCCATGACCACCCACTATCTGCGCGAGCTTTTACTACATCCTGCACCGAACAGCACTCTGGCAGATGCTGCGCAATGTTTTAGGGATGATGGTGGTGGTGCACTGCGAGTAAACTGCCCGTTTGGACAATAGAGGGCGGGTGGTACGGGCAAGGCCAAGCGTGAGCGCGGGCCGAGGGTCAGTAGCAGATGACGCAAGTGTGTGGACCTCCTCCCCCTTTGCCAGCAGCGGTGTTCGATGCGGACTCGCGCTTTGGGACCACAGGTTAGGTAGGTAAGGTAAGGTATGATCTATTCCTTGGGCCCTGCTTCTCGGGCTCACCGACTCGCTCTTTTTCTCCTTCTGCTGACCATGGGTCACTTGATTTGAGGGAATACTTTGTTAGTGCACTTTTTAAATAGAAATAAACTACGGGAAGTTCGAAACGGTCTCGGCACTTTTCTCCCGAGATCTGCCAAATCGTTGGCGGGGTGGGTAAAGAGGAAAAAAGAGGGTTTTCTAATCTGTACTCAGGTTCTCCAAGCTTGTCATTGGTTTGATCTTATTTTTTGTTTGGTCAGACTCTGGCCGGTTACAAAAAGTCATGGACGTTCTTCGTTAGTTCGAGGGGCCTATCGTCCTTCTATCGCTCCATCTCGCTACACTTTGCTCTCGTCTCTGACCGCCCTCTTACACGTGTGGGGGGGAAATCGACTCATATACGTATAGTATACACCGACAACCCGTCAACTTCCCCTTTCGAAAAACCGCACACATGCACAAAAAAGCCATGGACATTCGCACGGTCGACAGGGAAGAGAACCGGCGGCGGATGAGGAACGGCGAGCTCTACTGGGCCTTTACCCCAGACCTGATCGCGGATCGGAAAAGATGCCAGGCGGCATGCGCTAGGTTCAACCACGCTGGCGACGTGAGCCGCCGTACGCTTATCGGCATGTGGAAAGAGTGAGTGCCATCTTCAGTTACTGTATTCTTTCCTGGGCGTGTGAAAGTCCCTGGGCGCTAATCTCGGCATCCTACTTTCTGTTCTGAGAGGGTAATCTGACTCTGGAGCAGCCTCAACGGGGACACGATCCCTCTTCCTCCACCGAAGACCCGCCGTGACGAGGATGACCATATGCTGGGAGACTGGCCATGGATCGATGCTCCGATCAAGATGGACTATGGCTACAACGTAAAGTACGTGACCCGATTCTCTCACCGCCCACTTCCCTGCGTCTAAACCCATCTTGTAGACTCGGCGAGAACGTGTACGTCAATTCTAATAGCACATGGATCGACACCTGCATGATTACGGTCGGTTCACGCACTCTGATCGGGCCCAACTGCTCATTCTACAGCGGCACGCATCCGCTGGATCCCACTCTGCGTAACGGCACCCGCGGGCCGGAAAGCGGGAAGCCTATCACCATTGGCGATGACTGCTGGATTGGTGGTAACGTTATCGTGTTGGCCGGGGTAACCATCGGACAGGGCGTGACTGTCGGCGCCGGGAGCGTTGTGACGAAGGACGTGGCCCCTCACGTCGTCGTGGTTGGGAACCCGGCGCGGGTCATCAAAACGATCACGCCGTCGGAGCCGAGGAATGCGGTAGCGAATGGTTTATCGGCGACCATCAACTATAGCGCTACTATGTAGTCTTAATGCCTTTGTTGCTTCTCATGCGTGTTTCTGCTTCGTGTATGGTCGGTCAAAGACCACCTTGTATGGAGAAGGACGAGATGATGAGGACCAGGACGTTGATGACACCCCAGAGGAGGGGAACCCATGTTGACATCGAGAAATAACCGGCGTTGTAAACGGCACCAAGACTGTGCGCATTTAAAATCAGCCTCGTCAGTTTCGGTCAACAGAGAGCAGGTACTCACATCAACCCGACGACACTGCCAGCAAAAAGTGCCTGCACGCCCGCCACGAAGGCATACAGCAACGGAACAGCCCAGAGATACGTCAATGACCCCCTTTTATTGGCATGCATCGCAATCGCTATGACAGCAGCCCCCATGTGCACGGCGGCGTAGATAATAAAAGTCCATATCACCGTGAACCGCCATATGTCGTGTATGTAGAAGAGACTCCAGCGGTGGTCGTCCGTAAAGTCCCGCAGCTGCCAGTTGATGCTCGGGAAGGACGGGACTCTGTAGTTCTGTGGCGGGTAGTTCTGCGCGCGTGCAGACATTGTCGCGGGCGTCGACTGTAGTTGACTCTAGCTTCGAGAAGTGAGGTTCGTCCGGGAAGTCGGCGGGTTGGGCTGCGGGTGGGTGAGCTTTCAAAGGAGGCGCAGCAGCTGTCGCGGATCGTCTTTGCTGGGGTCCCGTGGGCGATCATAGGTGGTGTTGCAGGGATGCTGCAGGCTTGAGGTGTGGCTCTAGCGGCGGTTCAGGTGCCTCGGTAAAAACGTCCACTCTGGTTCCGACGTCCTGCCATCGGCATTAGCGTTGTCGGTCACTACAACACAACATAACGCCTTCTCTGCGCGGCGCTCTCTCCACGATATCTGGCTTAACTCGCTTCATCCAGTCTTTCTCTGTCGTTGGCTGATGCAGCTCTGTCGCGATGCCAGCCGATCGACTCCTCAACACAGTCCTGCAACTGTATCAGAACGTCCACGATGACCGCAAGACCGACCAAATAGTCGGCTCCACGACGAACCTGTTGACGTCCCTCTCGAACCCTCTGAACCTCGGTGTTCTCACGTCGCAACTCCTGG
Source organism: Colletotrichum neosansevieriae (assembly GCA_036785495.1). Lineage (NCBI taxonomy): Eukaryota > Fungi > Ascomycota > Sordariomycetes > Glomerellales > Glomerellaceae > Colletotrichum > Colletotrichum neosansevieriae. Next base: position 172,296 of record JAVHLV010000049.1, on the reverse strand, counting down.
TTGCCCCAGCGATATGGCACCGCCGCGACGGGCTACGGACGAGCCTGCGCATCATCAGCATCTTCAACAGCGCCGCGATTCGAGTGCGACAGAACGAGATTAATAATATGAAGAATGTCCACGGCCCTCCCCAGGGCGGTGGCCTCGGTTGCGACTCTTGGGTACGGGCTGTCGTCAAGGGCGCTGATGATCGTTCCAATCGATGGCAGCATTTATTGGTCCTGACGGGCATATTGATGGGCATGGAGGCGAATAATAAGGAGTCACTTTCGAGAGGTCTGCGGAATACTCTGGAAGAAGCTGTCGTTACGGCCGCGAATCTTGCGTTGGAGCGTCATGATGGGTCGTTTGCTTCAGCGTCGATCGTTCTCGCACTCAATTACGTTTTCCCGTATCTCTCCGAATTCCACCAAAGCGCAATCAACTGTGATGCGCTTCTCCCGATTGTGATCTTGGCCATTACGGGGGAGGACGGCTTCCAGGACGGTCGGTTCCTTGATGACATCCGGAGGGATGTCAAGCAGCACGGTCAGATGGTCGACTGGCCGCCCAAATCTCAGTCATTCGGCATGCTGCAGACCATGGATACTAAGCCTCTGATGGGCGGTATGGGTCCGCTTTCAAGGTTAGCGGCCTTTGCTGTTACGAATGCGGCCGACGCGGCTGTCGTGCTCGAAGCTCAGGACTCTCTGATGGAGTTCACTCAGAAAGTATTCCATCACTGGCAGCACAACCCGTTATCAACAATCGATTCCGCCGAAGAGACTGCTCGGCTTGGTCGGGATACGCTCGAGGGCACGTGGCCGGCCTTGCACCTTGTGTTGAAGAAGACAATGTACGCGACGGTCGCCGTTATGCAAGCCATAGTTGGGCGAAGTCTGCTTGATCCTCGGATGAGGAACGATGCGGTGGCTCCCCAAGTCGCGACGAAATCTCTGCTTACTTTGCGTAACTTGTTCTTCATTTCCTCGAGGCAAGGGGCCAGCGCGTTCCAGGCCTACCAGTTCACATATTCAACGGCTCTCGACATCCTGGCTCGTTTCGCGGACGCTTGCGTTGCGTTCTTGACGGAAACTAAGCCCTCTCACGCCGGAGTAGTACCCCCCAACTTCTTGGATCGTACTCTTGACCTCTTCTACCTGAACGTGGCAGAGCATCTTCCTCTCAATATGCCCACCGAAGCGTGCGACGCACTCATCGTTAGACCGGCGACTGCGTACCTCACTCACACCGGCGTGCTGACTTCGACAATGATCGAGCTGTTCGAAGCCGCTCACAGCGCCACTCTCTCCGTCCTATCCTGCCCGCACACCAGCTCGTTGACCGTAGGCCTCGTGCCCTTCTACGTCGACGCTCTTTTCGCGTCTTTTCCTCTGCAGATATCAACCCGGCAATTCCGGCTCGCCTTCAAGACGGTCATGCAGATCGTCTCTCCCCCTTTCCCAATTTCTCTAACAGAGCCACAACTGTCCGAGACTCTTCTCGAGATGGTCCGCTTCAAGGCCATGGGAGCAAGCACAACCCCCTTGCCCCTAACGCAAGACGTCATATCTCAGGCTGAGAAGGGACTGGCCCCTGCAGAGCCGCTGTCAGAACAAAGCTCTCTCGTGCTGACGCTCATTGACTCGCTGCCTTTCCTGCCCCTACCGCTCGTCGAGGACTGGTTGACGCTGACGGCGCACGCGATGAACGAGATCGCAGACCCCATCATGCGCCAGCCCGTCAAGGATCGCTTCTGGGAGGTTCTCGTTAGCGGCGAGATGGATGTCGAGAGGGCGACGATCGGTGTCGCATGGTGGACTACCAAGGGCGGACGGGAGTTGGTTTTGGGGGAGCAACAGGTTGTGGTCATGAGTGGTGCGATTATGGATGAGGGAAGGTCGAGTCGACTTTGAAGTAGGGAGGAGAGATAATGTGGTGGGAGTAATGATCAATGACAAGCGGTTTCGGTCTCCTGGAGTAAATTCAACAGTCAGAGGCAATAATCTTTCGGCTGGAAAAATTATTCATAATTGTCCGTAAACGCGTTGCTGCCGTTCCCCCTTCCATCTTTGACTTTTGTCCGTGAGCGGGAGATTCGCGACTCTAGACCAAGAGTGTGGACGTTCTTTCCTAGTATGGGGTAGGTAGTTGAAAGTAGGAAATTTCGGTAGGTATGGGCGACAGAGAAGAAGACAACCGGCGTAAGACAGCAAAGCAAGTACACGGTCTCAATGTGGTTCCAAAGGCCTCTCGAAAGTGGAGTCGTCACAAAAGACAATTCAAGTATATCAGAGATGATGTTTCTTCCCGCATCTTCTTCCGGTTAGTACTTAGTGTCAAAAAATATTCCAAGTCAGCTCTCTCATTTCAACTTGGCCTGGTCTCTAGCTGGTCATGGCAATGTGATTGCAATTCAATATTGGAAATATTTCTCTTCAAACGCCTTTGTATGATTTCGTCGGTCACCGGGGCCCATGAGTGAAACCTCGTGGAATACAGCTTCTAACGTCATTCCACCCGGAGATTCGATATCAGGATAATGAGAACGCCCTTTTAAAAGCTTGACTAGTTATGTTATTAGGTAGCATGCGGTTGGTCCTTTGCTATCCGTCACCAGCAAAGACATCTCCGCTTGCCAGACAACTCCCACCCCATGTTCCGCCTTCCGTACCTCAAATCAGGTTCCATCCCCAAGTATACCACGACCCTCCCTGATCATTACTGTCGAGTGATGTTCTTCTGAAGAATGTTATTTTCTGTCGAGGTTTCCGTCAGGGTGAGAGAAGTACAACTTACAAGATGGTCAGAACCGGTCCAGGGAGGAAGCACGGCCCGAAATCTTGAGCATGAGTGCATTGCGAGTAAACAATGTGAAGACTCGGGTTGGGTTTTGGCGATCTTGCTTGGGCGTCTGGCATTAGCCTCACAGGAAGGATCTGCAGCGGCCTTGAGGCCCGGCGGCTCTGCGTCTGGTGAAGGGGGTTCTGTATCCCATGTTGCGGTAGAAGTTGGCTCCAATGGCCTCTCGCATCCATCGCTCTGTCTCCCACCTGAAAAACTCTAGGAGAAGAACTGCATCATTCGTATCTGCAGGTGTGGTAGGAGCGACCTGTGGACCGTCACGGCGGATTCTGGTCTGCATCTCGTGAGGAAGTTGTTCGGCTGTGATAGGTAATTATTGGAGGTTCGGTTGGTTGTTGTCATGAAACCAATGGTTTTACTCGAGTAAGTCTGCGGTGTTGACAGCGGAGAGCTGAGGTTGAAGTGAGAAAAAATGAAGTGACCGAGAGGTCTCGTTTAGTGAAATCCAGAAGAGCGTGGCGAAGAGTCGTCCCTTCTGTTATCTTAGGTCTCATTAGGTAATAGACATGTGGTTCAAAGACAAGTGGAAGGAGCAATAGGGCTTTAATTGTTGACGACTTTGTCAGAAGCTGTCACAAGGAAAGAAGGTGGGATAAATCTGACTATTCTTACGAACACTTCATCTTTATAACTGGTCGGACACAGCAGCCTGCTTCGATTGGTGCTAGAAAAGGATAGCTATAATATAGCCACTTCTCCCAACATTTGTGCTGGAAGCCCCAAATCACTTTGTCATTTGTTGTCGTCTCGGACATGTTGATCAATAAAAATCTCGAAGCCGTGATTGCATGCACCAGTCTTGAACCACCAAGAAGTATCTGAGGTTATTGCTAGGTGAAACTCAGTGCAGAAACTGCACTGAGTTGAGAGGTGGGATAAATAGGAATAAGCCTAACGACGATGACTGGACATCCGGGGTTTTTAGGAGGTGGTTAATCAGTTTTATGCAATAGAAATGATAGGAATCATGGTGTGGAGCTGAGTAGATACAGTGATCCGAGGGAACTGCGGCTTAGCAGCAGGCCAGGAATCGAGAAAATGCTCTGAAAAAGGGTCAGCGATGATGTTTCCCTGAGCCTGAGGCAAGTTGGACTGAGCATAAACTCTGACGTCTTGACGGCAGTCATGTTTGATAGTTGTCTTTATCTTGTGCTTGTGGAGGAAGCCGTTGGACAACAATGATTAAAGACATGGTCCTTTGGGGGTTTGATTTGCACGTAGTTGCGATTTTCTCTCTACATTCGCAAGGAAAGTAAGTGGTGAGACGGCAGTTGCAGGAGGCAAGCGTCCAACTCCTCGCACAGAGCATGCCTTCCATGAAACAATCTGAACAAGAAGACAGATGACAAATTCGCGAAATTGGCAACGATCATGATAAACAGGCCCTCAAATGGAACCATGACATTCAGTTGAGAAGAATGTGAATTGCCTTTTTTAAAAGAGAGAGAGAGAGAGAGAGAGTGTGTGTGTGTGTGTGTGTGTGTGCAGACAGAGGAAGACAGTTGTAAATCTGGACACACACATGTCTTTAGGCAATCCATGGTCGACAACCCCTCCTCCCTCCCTCACGCAATGCCAATTAGCATGGCGTTCAATATGTGCAGGCTGTATATAATTCTGATATCTCTACGGGCCTTCACCACGCTTGGTCCGTGAGTGTTGTCCTGCAGATGAGGCTGGCTCTGAGTTAACTCTCAAAGCTCTAACTTACTTTGCCACCACAAAGGAACTCAAAACAACAGCAGTATATTAAATATATAAGTAGTTAGTAAGATTAAATATTACTCTGTGAAGTTGGGTCTCAGACTGTTGTGCTTGAGTTAGCTAAAACTTTTTAAAAGACACACTCCTAATACTACGAGGCTTAACTAAATTAACTTTAATGAGTTTAAACGCTCTGTTAGGAAATTCTATTGTTGTTGAATCTATATAGTTGCCTAGGCCCACCTGGATCAGTAGGTACTTTTACGAAAAGAATAGAGAGTACATGCTTATGAGGAGGCTAAGCTGTGATGCTTGCTTGACCCTATCTATGTATGCAAGTAAAAAAGAATTGTGACGGCACGTCTGAAATGTTCCGATACCGGGAGTCGAACCCGGGACTCTCCGGGAGTTGAATTGAAAGCGGAGTATGCTAACCGTTACACCATATCGGAGTTATGGTGTTTTGCTCCTTGAAGAATAATGAAGCGTTGGTTCCAGCATGGCAGTCTCTGACGTCAGGGTCTTTTCCACGTCGAATGATGAATGAAAACGATTTTGATCAAACCCTTGAACTGAATTAAGAGACTCTGCCAACTGTTTGGGAAGCCGACGACATTGAGAATGCTCAAGACGCCCCACCCTCATTCGTTGTTGCGAACTGACTTTCTATTTTCCTTCCAATTACCTTCGATACTTGTTCCGCGTCATCCCAGCACGAAATGCTCAACTTACAACATCCCCGAGCATATCAGACTCAGCGGGATTCGGATTGTCGCTCGTTACATTCTCGTCCGGCCGCTGACATGGTTTCACATCAAGAGGTTCGGACTCGGCGGCATCGAAAGCTTGGCAGGACCGGACTCTTCCCGAGCACTTTTTTGAGGCATGAAGCCAAGCATCGTGACCGGGCCAAAGGTGCCAATGGAATATCCGAGGTCTGATTGCTACAGCTCACATCGTCCTGGGACTCTCCACAAGCCTGCTGAAGATCGCGATCTGGCCAATTTCTCTGCGACCGAGGCCCTTCGTGAGTCACGGGGAACCAGGCATCACCTGACAGCTACGTAACCGCAGAGCAGTTGTCACGTCGCCTTCGTAGGACTTTTGGAGCAGCGCCAGTTGCTGACATGGCGAGTGGCCGGCGGCCAGCTCTGATCTCTCAGTGAGCCGGGTGTCCAACCCCCCTCTACAGTTCTGACCCAAACAGGCAATGAAACGACAACGCTCGCTTTTCAGGAAGCCATCTCCACTGAGGTCCACCAAGCCTGACCAAGGAAGAGAGCCCCGCCCTAGGGCTCGCCTACCGCAGATGAGCGCGCGCGTTGCAGAAGAGCGAGCAGAGAAAACATAAGAAAACTTGGTGGTGGTGTGCAGTGCTGAAATGCGACGCCAGGCTTTTTGCATTCGTGTCAGATGATTGGCTTTCCGATAATCGGACGCCGCAGCGAATGCACAAGAGTTCGAAAGGGCGGAAATCCTCCGGGCAACATCCGGCCTCGGGGACTAGAAGTTTTCTAGAAGGTCGAGTGAGGTGCCTGCGGCCTGCCTCTGTGCCCAGACCATTTGGACCCCGATCCCACGCTAGAGCCAATTCGTCCAGACGGTCAGCTGAGTGAAGTGACTGTGCGAATGGACCGCGTGAACATCGCGCTTACACTGTCCGCACGTTTGCGATCGACTGCCAGCTCAACAAACCTTGGGTTGGGTGCTTGGCACCGCAAAATTCTGCCACCAAGAGATCAAAAGGATGAACATCAGTTGCCGAGAGACAAAACCAGATCAAATCGGGCCAATCCCGGGACCGGAGGATGACCTCAAGTTCAAGCATGAATGATGGGTGAAAATTAATTTCAACCTCACGGCACAGGCGAGGATGTGACGAAACACCGTCAATCCCTCTCCCGACTGCTCGGTTCCTGCCGTAACAATTGGCTCACCTCTCCGGGAGGGTCAGGTCTGACGATTATTGGACGCCATCTGTCGTCAAACCTTTCCTACGCCAGGATAGGTCACCATACCATCCATCCTCTAGTCACTTCACCTGTTCTGTCTTCCAGCGTCATAAAGGTGACGGAAGTGAGGAAACAGCTCCGCGGAGATGCAAACTCCTCAGTCTCGAGGATCTGAGGCAAGCATCCATTTAGTGCGTCGCTAACGTTACCGTACCGTGCAGCTCACAGGGATGCCATCGACCGCTAGGCTTTTTTGTATGCGGGAATCTGTCCTGCAGGCTCTACCGTCTTCGCTATACGCTTCCAGACCTGCACTGCTCAGTTACGGCACCTTCTACTGCTCCCGTCGCGAAGCATTGGATGGCCACCGCCTAGTTAAGAAGGGCATGGGCAAAGATGGCACCCGTACCGTCCGAGAGAGCTTCAGCACGGGGAACGCAATCCAGCCGGTTCCCGCCTAGCGATCGTCAATGGATTTGCTGGGATTGATGGAGTCTTGGACCCAAATTTAATTCACTTTCCTATCTTGATCAACTTCAGCCTTGCCCATGATCATCTTGCGAGAAGACCCTCCTTCCTCACAACTTCAACAATCTCACAAGGTGCCTACAGAAGGCTGAGACAACCGAGTCTAACGCTTCGTTCGCAACAGTACATCGATCGAAAGTACCTCAGTCACATTGGACTGGTGGTGGTGGGGGGCGTTGGTTTTGGGTGTGCCGCGCAACTGTACGACAGGTGGGAGCTCTCCGCCTCCCGGATGCTGGCTGGTGCTCAGGTGATCTGAAAATTTGTTCGACGCGAACGTGGCTCCGCTCCTATTCAAAGCCCGGCCCCAGCTTCGTCTGATGAGCGACAGACTTGACCGACTAGTCGCCAACAACACCGGCTGCCGCCAATACGCCTGGGACGTCCTACGTCTGAAAGGTCAGGTTAATGACCTCTTGTACGCCGTGTTGATGCTCGACGATAGAACCATTCAGTGGTCTGGGTGTCGTTTTGCTCAGCAAGGAAATGCTTGCAGAACGCCTCCGATTCGGACCTTGGGAGATTGTGCTGATGGAACTCTAACTCTTGCATCATTTCTAGGTTTAATACCGAGCCTCATTGTCTAGGCTTGAACAGTGGAACAGGTCAACGGATATTTGCAGAGTGCATCAAGATGCATATGAATACCACTATGAACCAAGGCCTGCAACAATATTAGGGTCCAGTGGTTCTCACCTGGCCCAAGCTCAATCAGGCTCACTCGGCGTTGATCCTTCCAACGGCTCTGTTACTGGCTAATTGTGAGCTTCAAGACGCACGACGGAAGCAGAAGATTTGTTAGACCACCGAGTCAGCAATTGAATTGTTTTGAAGCATGTCGTCGTGGTGCACGTCCTACTTTGACGAAGCCTGCCGTTTGAAAACCGCAGCTATCTGGCGACGAAAGCTTCGGGTTGTACAGTGGACAAGGTTGCCCAAATCGACTTTGAGCTTCAAGATGAAAGCCAAAGAGCCAAGATATGCCGCGGGCAACTCCCAGTCGGATCCCGCAAAGACACACGACTTGGTCAGGAACGTGACGGCAAGAAGCCCGGTGGTCGGAGGAGGAGCTGATAATTTGCACAACGCCGACGGGATACCATGCGAAAGGGCGCAATGGACAGCCAGATCCCTTCCGGACTGCCTATGACAATAGCTGTCGTTGGCATCCATGGCCTTGGGATAGAACAATCTGGACCAATAATCTTGCCCACTTTGCAGCGTGAGGGAATTGCCTCGGTTTCTGGCTTAAACATGCCAGTTAAGCCTGGGGGTGTGTGTGGTCTTTGGGGCGCCTTAACACCTGGACAGCTTAAGTGACCTAGAGTCAAGTACCCGTTCCGTGCCCATATAACGAGTCCCACCCCATCGCATCGATTGGGCAGGCGGGGGTTAGAAAAGATTTCGGACTCTTCCTCTACCTTCATCGCTCCTCTTCAGACCGAGTAACACGAATGACCTTTGAAGGAACGACGAGCAAAGGCGAAAAGCGCCATTCAAACATACAGTTTGGGGGAAAGACTACGATCAAACGACAGAAAGGCCGAGACACTACGAACGATATCGAACGGCAAGTCATCGTCACGCCGCCCGAAAAAACCGACCCAACGACCGACCATCCACCATCAGAGGCGGGGTTTCTGGACTGGCGCAGCAGCTGCACGACCTGGTCAGTGAAGCTGCACCGTTGTCGACGAGTCGAGCTGAGCTGTTCGTCTGCTGTCTGTTGTTGGTCTGCTTCGGCATAGCAGCACCCACCCAAGTCGCATTTGCCTTCCTGAGTTACCTTTTTGGAGCTTCGACCGTCCATCCCGCCATCCGTCGATTGTCGTTGCGTGTGCGCGTGTGTTCGCTCGCTGTCGTCGGGTTCCACGATTCGTTGTTGCTAGGCGAACGACACCACGCCAGTTCGTCATCATCTGCTGCTGAGCCAGAATTCTCTTTTCTCCTTCGACAACCCTCTCAGCTCATCAGGGTTGTCACCGCCTTGGTCCAGACAAACCAGCCAGAACCAACCTTGGGCCGCACGTCCTCCAGAAAGACGTTGCTGTTGCCCGTCACACATCTGCACCAAAACGTGAAGACACGGGACGGAATCCCATCAATCCAGGCCGCCAAGACCGTCTATCCAAAGTTGACGTCCCCTCACTTCAGACTGGACGAGAGCAGGGAAAGAAGGAGGAGAGATAGAACAGCCCAGTATCGTGCTGTCGACGTGCGTGGACTGGTTGAAGCAGAGCATCCCGTCCTTTTTAACAGGAAAAATTCGACCAGACCGAGCTTGGCCTACAGCTACTGCGTGCTAAAGGGTCATCCCCACTCCACCCCCCCCCCTCCCCTCCTCGCAGACTGGCGCTCTATTTGGATCTGGCGGAGGATTCGAGGAATCAAAGATACACCCCCCTCCCTGAATCCCCTCTTTCTCCACCCAGCATCCCCTCCGCCGCACCCCCTCTCTCCCACGCCGGCGGCCCTGTTCGTTGGTGTCTGGCTCTTTTGGCTCTTCTGGCTCGTCTGGCTCGTCTGGCTCGTCTGGCTCGTCTGGGTCTGGGCGAATGGCTGGAGAGCGCCCCCCCTCGATCTCTCAGTTTATTATCATTACATAAAAGACCGCCGCTCTCTTCCATTTCCTTACACACTGCAACCTCTCATCGCTGCATCCCTTATCTCTGGGCTGGCAGAAAATAACTGTCAAAGATTCAACTGAAGCTCAATTGCGCCCGCTTGGATGCCTCTCCCCCCAGTCACAGTCTCAGCAGCGCAGCGCCCTGTACCTTATCTTGCGCCTGCTTAGATTTTCCCACCCTTTTCAAGTCTTGTCTACCACGCTGGCGGTTTCGCCCCAATTCCGTGCGGGCGCTCATAGGCGCCACTGTCATCTCTTCCCCCGGATATACCTTATTCGGGCAATTGTTTACTACCCCGTCCCTGCTTGACATCTCTTTTGCGCCCGCAACCACGCGCAAACACCCATACACGAACACCTTCCAGAACATCATAGGGCTGGAGTGTGGAACGCCCGACGTCACAACCGTCGTTCTACTCAACGAGATATCCCTCTTTCGGTCTACCGTGCTGCAGCAGTCCTCGCTGCCGCTGCCGACCGGCAAGCTGCCTCAACTACCCCGGACAAGATAAGGAATGGCAGATAAGATGTCCATCGACAACAAAGATCCCGTCAAGGAGGACACTCCCGAGACCACGGGCTCTAGTCCTGAGGCCGAACAGCCTACTACTGTCAACGGTTCCGCCAACAACGTCAATGCTCCCCCGGAGAACCAGCAGCCCAAGCGAAAGGGTGGTCGTAAACCTGTGAGTAAAACTTTTCCGTCATCGTTGTTCATTATCTATCAACACCATATTTCCCCAGACTTTTGTTGTTTGTGTCACACAGTCTTAAGGTTTCACCTTGGACCAGACCGAATGCTAATTGGTACCCCCAGATTTACGCTACGTCTGAGGAGCGCAAGCAGCGCAACCGCCAGGCCCAGGCTGCTTTTCGCGAGCGTCGGACTGAGTACATCAAGCAACTCGAAGAAGCCATCCGCGTCCATGAGTCTAACCTGCACAACCTTCAGGCTGCTCATCGGACTGCGGCTGATGAGTGTCTGATGCTGCGTTACAAGAACTCTTTGCTTGAACGTATCCTGCTGGAGAAGGGTAAGTTTACATAGCCATATCATAAGTGCCATCTTGCTCATCTATCACAGGTATCGACGTTCAAGCTGAGCTTCGAGCCAAAACGGGCAGCCCCAACTTGGGACCGACCCATGCTCCGCAGAACATGGTTCAACCTCCACCCATTCAGCGGGCTATCTTGAATCGTCACCATCAGTCCCGACGCTCTAACTCGAGCATTGCCCCGAAGCTTGAGCCTGGTATTAGTTCTCTCCCTCCGCCAATACAGGCAGGTCACTCGGCGGCTTCGCCGAAAACCCGACCGACTCCTTCGTCGCACTCTAACTCTCCGACGAACACGGCCCCGTACGGCAGTCAGCCGGCGCTGTCCCCGGCGACCTCCGACAATGGCCCGATGCGTGCCATGGCGCCGTCCATCGGGAAGTCGCATCTTAGCCCTATGGCCCCGATGAATCCGGCCGCACGAGCTCATATGATGTCCGGCGGCCCTCCGAGAATCGGCAACAATGGACCATATTACCCCACTCCTGCTTTCCAGAACCACATTGAGCAGCTAGGCAAGCTGACCCCCTCCCCCATGAATAGAACTCTGTTCGTCCTAGGCTGATTCCGTGAGTACAGAGCAGGAGTACGATGCTCCAGCAGATATGATCGAAGATTCCGAGATCGACACCTCGAGTGGCCCTGGGCCATACCCGAGCAATTTCTCGGGCGACGCACCACAAAACATGATGGCGTCTCCGACCTCTGTTGGACCCGGACAGCACCTGACGACTCAGGCTGAGCAGAACCAGCCTGCCCAGACATCTGGCGGTGCATATCCTTCCATGACTCAGCTCCTGGATACCGGCATCGACTGGGACCCCTTCGGACTGAGTGCTAGCATGGCCTTTCCGTCACAATTCTCTTTCGACACTAGCAACATGAGGTAGCCAGGCGCCCCCCAAGCGGACAAACCTCCCACACGACAACGGGCCGCAAGCTCAGGCCCCGGATCAGTCAGTAACATAGGGAAGAACGGGATCTCCAAAATGTTTCATCACGGCTACTACAGCCCTTGTTTTGTTTTGCAAAAGAAAAGAAAAAGTAGTCATTTGATTGGGAGGTTGCGGCGAGCAAAAAACTCGATACCCGGGCGACACGGCACAAGCATTCGGACGGCGAGATTGTTTTCTGGGCGAAGCATTGCAGCAGCGTCCTTAATCACAGTAAGCGAGCGGGGGAAAAAACTTCAAGGTGGCTTAAATACCCGCGCCGCGGTCATCTACGGGAAACGCGACCACGATATAAAAGTACAACAATATTCATTCATCACTTTCAAAAAGGACAGTCAACTGGGCGGCGGAAATACCTCAAAAGTGGTTGGGCGGCCTGCAGTACTCGACCTGCTTCATTTCCTATGCTGGATAGCGGCTACGAGAGGAAGCTTCTGCTCTATTTTAATGGCGTTTGTCTTCAACACATCACGTATGATAATGCAAATGGGGGAAATAGGGCGATAAAAAGTTTTCTACTTTATGGCTTTAAAAGTTTTCATCTCGGTTTTTTTCAAGGCGTCTCTCACGTTGTGTATATTCGGTGATAGCGGTCTTTGTGGGGTCTGTTACCTTGGCCTGATGGTTAGTTGTTGCTCGAGACCGGCCGCGATGTTTGGTCCGGCCGGCGCCGGCGGATGAGTGGGACTCTCGGCACACGGATTTAGGACCGGTGGGGGTCCTTTTGCGACCGTTGACTCCATTCATCACGTCTGGACGCGGCGGAATGGCGGCATCGTTTGGGTGTCGGACTCGATTCCGTACGGCTGAGTCGAGTCAGGCTAGAAACCTTGGCCGGCATATCTTTCCTTGCTTTGTAGCAGGTTTTCCCTGTTGTCCGGAAATCTGAGGCATCACAAGCAAAGCAGTTGGCATTGCGTGGCCTCACTTCTCTAAAGCCATTGGTCTCTTTGCGGACCTCGCACAGTCGGTGTAATGTTTGTCCTGTATTCATGTACCAATCTTCCCCATCATGGAACTCTCAGCACGCCCGCTGTCATCGATGTACTTAGGTAATAGTCAAGACTTGACCGGGGCTTGGTGATTGAGCTTGACTCGAGATTGGCGGGGAAATAGACTAGTACAAGTAAAAGAGTGACAGAAACAGGTGAGCTCAACCCCCCCCCCCCCTCTCTCCGGACTGCAGCGGACGACACGAGGAAGACGTGTAGATGTGAGTGGGTTTGAAGCTTGGGTGTTTTTCCGCTTCTCTGCCCCTGCATACGGAGCAGCGTCACGACAGCGCCTCACAGGTACCACACAGGTGCCCCGAAGTAGACGAGCGGCTTGGCGTGTTGGTGTTTTAACGACCCTTGATTATTTTTGGTCATTTTTGGTCATGAGATGTAGAAAATACATGGTATTGCGAAGTCGGATCTTTTGTTCCCGCCATGGGAGCATTTGCCTGCGTAGTCTTTTTATAAATACTTAGCCAATAGAACCGAGGTAATTCGGAACATGTTAGTAACAAGATGTATCGGGGGCCGGGGGACCGGTCATTTTGCCCTTTGAGTCGGAGAGAAGGTGGGTAAATGAGGTCAAGACGTTACGTGACGTGACGGCAGTCGGCCCTGCCGTGCGTCTGGATCTCTCGTCTGGGTGAGGTGTGAGTAGAGCGCTGTACCTACCCGAATGTTGAGAGATCCTGTGCCTGTCTGGATCTTTTGGAAATCTGGGGAGGCGGCTCCTGCCCCCCCTCTACCCCATTCCCATCCTCTCGTTTCCCCCATATCCCCCGGCCGCGCCGCCGGTTGCGTACTCCGGCGCGTGCGTCTCGCTGAGTTTGTGTGACGGGGACAGGTGGAGTTCCATCACCTAATGGTAATAGAAAGGGGGGGCGTGAGAGTTGAGAGTTCGTAACCTGGGCCGGTCCCACAGAGGGCATTCGGGAATTACGTAAGTAGGACTAATTTTTCATCTTTTGGGAGAGGACGTAAGGGAGGAGCCCCCATGGAGATGGAGATGGAACGGTCCTGCGCTCTGTGTCTTGTTGGCGGGCTGGGGAAACGGGGAACGATGAGCCAGCTCATGGGGACGAAGAGACTTTGCCCACACCTCACTGCCCACACCTCACTGAGCACGGCTGATGGGATCGGGATGGTCGGCAGGTGGGGGCTTTGGAATTTTGGAGATGGGTTTTCCGGGCGTCCCTTTGGAGCTGGAGATTGCGATGTTGATACCGGAGTCACCGGTGGTCGCGCCAAGATTGGGAATGGCCCAAGGTGTCCGGGTGAGCGGGTGAGGCTTAAGGGTTGCTTTACATGCAAGTATTCTCGGCTTTGCGGTGCGAGGACTGTGAGTTTCGTTGTCGGTATCCGGGCGTCAGCCGAGTTATCAAGATGAAGATGAGAAATACTCGAGGCTTGGCTTGCAGCTTTGGAAGATAAGTCTCTCAGCTTTTGTGGTCCAGACCTTGGATTACGAAGTTGGCCATTGAGATAGAAGTACGCTGTCTGGTCTCGGGAGTGAACGAGTCGAAGTGCTACTTTCGTACGCGAACTCGTTTGATAAGCATAAATGTTTCGAAATCCGAGCTGAGAAGGATTGGTTTGCTATGAACTTCAAGTGGTGAACTGTCAGGACTGTTTTGCTTGTTTGACGGTGCACTTCGTACTCTCAGATTACACGTAACATTTGTCTGGTTGGTTTTGTGATTATGCTGGTTGGACAAGTCGGCCTTACATCACTCCCGCGCAGAGGTTTATTCCACGAGTTAGGATTTTGTTCGCCCTAAATAAGCTCCATAAGATATGTCTGACCTAGAACTACCTGCTGGTGTGCTTCTTCGCGGGTAGCAGACCCTCATAATAGCAACTCGACTCCAATGCTTCCTTGGCAGGAGTTGTTCAAATTCAGGGAGAGAGACCTAACTCCAACTCACGTCGTAGGGAATCAAGCCTGAGAAATAATCATCGCCGAAGCGTCCGTATTCCACAAACATTTGGAAGAGAAGAATGAGAAATGGTGATGCCGTCATAAAGTCGTTGCTGGGAGAACTCTGACTGGCGTATAGACTGGTCGATATGCATCCGTTGAGCTTGGGTCAAGTCAGCCAGAGCGTAGCTGATTTCTAGCAGAATTCGTCTATGCACCGAGCTGCGAACGTTTCCAATTTTTAACCCAGTACGTAGGTATCTGATCCATGCCTCATGTTTCTATCTTTTGAAGCAGACAACAGGGTATTTTTATCAACCGTACGGGGGCAACAGCTTGCAACGAAATGTCGAAAAGAACTAGACCGAGATATGTCGTAAAGTGAATAAAAATGATAGAACCAAAAGGAGGGGGAAAATCGACCAGGGTCGCTGGGGGTGCGTTGGCCATCCTACCTCCTTCCTGCCTGCCTTCTTTTTCATCCCAAAAGAAGGCACCAAAACCGCATACCACAGGCCATTTCCACAAGGAAGTTTAGGCATAAAAAAGCAGGCTGGAGATGTAAGTCTCATCCACTGTCGGCGAAAAATCAACCTCGGCTTCCTACCTTGAGGTAGACATCCGTACAATGAACTCCACTTTTCATGGATTCCCTTCAGCTTTCTTGCTTTGTTACCGAACACATCTTTACCGCTGTTGCATTCCATGCTTCGGTTCTATACTTGACGCGCCTATTGGGCTCAATGAGGTCCAAAGGCACACAGAGATACTTTCGCAGCTTTTGCTCCGGCTTAAGCTGCTCTGGTCTTTACCTCGACAGTTTATCCATGACACACAACGCTAGGCCCCAAATAAGTATTCCTAGACTTCAAGGCCTGGATATTTCAACTCGGCGTTAATATTCTGTATAGAGAATACTTGGCTCTTCATCTCACGTCGAAAGCTCTAATATTGAGACCGGGTAGACCGATTTAGTAGACTAACATATTCGACGGCGGGCAGACCATACCACGCCAGCCAGCACATTCAACAACGAGCAAAACATCTCACTCCACTGCGGCTCTCAGAACTCCTTACATACGGGCAGATCATCTCACTTCAATGCTGTCCCTGCTACTAATACACGGCGGGGCCTGGTGGTAGACTATCCTAATCATCGACTAGCCTTGCACGAATACATCAACATAGTATGTACGTCTTCAGTTCCTCTTCGGTCAACACACGTTGACACTACCCAGGTTTCGAAGATATTCAAAGGTTCTATTCAAAATAGGCCAGTATCAGGGGTTGAAGATCTAAGTCTTCGGAGAAGATGAGCTTCCTGGCTTCAAAGAAATAATGTTGCGGGACCAAAACGAATCAATAAGGAAGTGGCCTATCCATCTCCGGAAACTATCTTGATATACATCCATCTAGCGCACGTATGCAAGACTTGGAATCCGGGTTTAAGGATTAGTTGCATACCTAGGCGACTGAATCTGACACCATACAGTTACGCAAGACAGCAGACTTGCGGGCTTTCCACACTAGTGCTGGTTTTGTCAGACTGTCGTGTAGAAAGGGAATTCGTACTTATATTACAATCATGATGCAGTAAACGAACAGACGGCTGTCATTCTTCTACTCTTACGAAATGTTTGTCAGACGACTTTTCCCAAACATCATGACGAGATCCTAGGATAAAAACACGAAAAGGTTCAACTAGGTTGAGAAATTCCATTCGTCTACAGCAATATCGAACTCGATATCAAGCTTCTTTGCAAACCACAACATATCTGGTGTTGTAGTCGGCGAAGCACATGCCTCTGACTAAGAAGGCTATCTACGGATGGAAGACGTCAGTCAAAACACCGGCCGGTGGCGGTGCGGCGCCAGTGGGGGTGGAGACACTGCGGGGATGAACCTCTCTGAAGCCGTGACACCGTCACTCGTTTCGCCGCGTGGACAACTTTGAACACCCTGTATTTATTCTACATAACATTTCCTATCAAAAACAACCGTCCCCCTGTTCTCGTCCCAGCGTCGCGACGCAGAACATATCCATGATGAGAATCAAACATGCACCACTTCCAGTCAAGCAGCCGTCGGACAACTCGGCCTGCTGTACCTGCGCCAAGCTTCTCACCTCCGTGCCCCGCTACCACCCGGCGACGGAGAAGCCGTTCCCCGATGACCGCAGATTAGATTGCTGCTCGCGAATGATATGCGGTAACTGCATCTACGTACGTTTCTTTTGGTGTATGTACGGATCGAAGCTTACTGACAAGCGCAGGATAACCACCGCTTCGCGTCTTATTGCCCTTACTGCCAGACCTCCTCCGCCCCGTCCGTCCTTCCCGCAAATCTCAAGGACCCGCCGTCCTACAACTCCATCGCGAGCCGTCGTCTGTCCGGACCCTCAGCCCCGCCTCCGCCGTACACAGCCAACGGCACCGTCGTAGACGATGAAAAGGCCGGTTCGTCCACGTCGACGACACCGCCAGAGGATACGCTTCACTTCCTGAACCACGAGCACGACACCATCGCCTCTCTGTCGCTCCGCTACGGCGTCCCCGCGTCGGTGCTCCGGCGCGCGAACAACATCACGAGCGACCATTTGATGCTTGGCCGCAAGACAGTGCTGATACCCGGCGAGTACTACACAGCGGGCGTCAGCTTGTCACCACAACCGATCGAGGGCGAGGAGGAGGAGCTGCGTAAGAGTAAGATCCGACGCTTCATGACGGGTTGCAAGGTCTCGGACTACGACATCGCAGTTTTGTATCTCGAGCAGGCTGGTTATGACCTCGCGACGGCGACGGAGACATATACTGCCGATGAAGCGTGGGAAAGGGACCATCCCGTTAAAGATGGCGGAAAGAAGGGGAAAGTGCCGAGGAATCGGGGGCTGTTTTGGAGAGGGTCTGCATGAGACTGTCTTTATTGTGGAATTACGGAGACACAGCTTTTTAACAGACTAACGGCCGTTTGCGGGTGTTGATCTTAGAACTATTTCATTGTATTGTCATGTCCTGTACCACCTTACGGCTCTTTGGCCTGTATGCAACGCCGTTACCATATACCTCACGCTTGTATTAAACACGCAACACCCCAAAAGTTCCTCCCAAACAAAGTATGGTAGTCTCAACCACTCGTTTAGATGCCTTCTTAAAAGGCAGACCGTGTCCTGATATCCGAAATCTTTCTCTCAATCTCCCGCACTGATCGATCTAACTCGCCAGCAATCATAAGCTTTTTGTCATTAGGCAGCAAAGTATACCTCTCGCAGAGATCGCCGTCGATGACACCCTTGACGGGAACGTAGTAGCCGCGATACATAAGATGATCCCTGCCCGCGAGAGGCGCGTCTTCGGTTCGCATGTGTTGCTCGAGATTCTGGAAGAAGTCGACGTCTTCTCTCGTGACGAACGGGATGAAGACGCCGATGGTGCCGTTGATGCCACTCCAGAGGAGCACGTCTTGGCCACCGACGACGAGACTGGTCTTGGTGATGCTGGTTGGTACGTCTTGGGTGTAGGAGTGGCTGAGAAGGCTCAAACGATGAGGTGTACCATGGAGGTAGTCCCTGGTGTTCAACAGGTGCAACCCGGCTTGCTCCTCATCGGCCTCTTGGCTTGCCTTCTCAGGGCAGCGGACTAAAAACATGTTCCCGAACTTGTCTCCTCCAGCAACCGATTCGTAATCTACCATGGTAGTGCAAGTAACCCATCGAGAGATGGTATCATCGACGAACGGGATAAGCTTATTGGTGGTAGGCTTGTAGACAACATAAATGACGCCGTGTTGAACGTCACCAACGACGATGCGACTTCCTTGTGTGCTGAGTGACACAATCAGTTGCGGTGCCACGTCTGCTTGAGCTTTCCTCAGCATTTGACGCAGACCGAGGTCATATATCCTCAAAGTCTTGCCGATACCAGCAAGCAGCCTGCCCTGGAAGCCGAGGAGAGCTGTGGGGGGCTCCTCGACTTTGGTCTTGTGGATGAATTCCAGTTCGTGACCATCCTCGCAGAAGCGGTACACGTGGATATATCCTTCTGAGAACTGTCTGGGGTTCACGACCATGTCCTTCCCCGTGCCGACAACAAGGAAACTCTCATTGTCCTGACTAGCAAATGAGACAATCGCAGCGCTGACAGCTGCCTCGTTATTGTCCAAGTCAACGGTTTGCAAAACTCGCTGATCTTCTGACAATGGATCGATAACGCTGATGCATGATGCCCAGCGACCCTTGCCCTTGGGATATCCAAATTCATCTGGGGGAAGAACAGTGGCGTCGCCATTGACAACACCGGGCTCTGCAATGAGCTTGGCCCGGAGATCCGGAGGGAGAGTGTTATTCTCTGCCTCTATTGTGTAGAACATAGGATAGTCGGGATGCTTCAGAAGGCGCCTTGGGGTGTAGGTCAGGGGTATCGATTTTTGAGTGATGGTATCTCCGAGGTTCTCAATGGCAAAGATTCTGACATTTGTTAGCCGCTGACCATGAGAATTCAAACTCTGCAAAACGGGTTCAAAACAAGACTACTCAGTAGGAACAATTTGGAATAGATTTGCGTAAAACCTCACTGCACTTTGGCATAGGATCCCGAGTTCTCATCATGTAGTGAAAAGGCAAAAAGTGGGAAGGGAAGAAGAAAGAACAATATTCCTTACCTCAGGGATTGGCCTTGAATGCCAACAACGCCTTCTTCACACTGCTCGCTGCTGAAGTTCCATACCCACTCAAGATCAACGTAGTTCAGTGGCGTGACAACAAAGCCTCGGGTGATCGGGTCCGAATAACCAAGCCATGGACGAGAGCTCAATCCTATTACGCATGTACGTCCTTGGACTGTGACCTGGAACAGTCTGACTGGCTTGGGACCGAGAAACTTTTGTCGCGTGTCTGTGAGCTCTCCGGTAATCTCATCCAGCACCGTCCTCAGGTAGACACCGGAATGAAGACCAATGTGAAGATAGAGTGTTGATCCGCCAGATGATGAATCGTCCATGGCAATAATAGCCAGAGACGAGGGGGGCGCAGTCAGGGCTTGCACTGACTTGCTCTCCAATGTCGATTCCGGGTCAAGAGACAAAACACGAACGGTACTGTCGTCGCAACCAACGGCCAAAAAAGAGCTTCTCAAGCGCCCTTCCGGAACCTCTCCCAAGCTCAGGCAGGTAACAGTTCCGAACATTTCCTTCTTCTCGTCGTATTCGGCCAAAGATCCGTCACCGTCCATCTCAAAGTAGACAATTTCGCCGGAACTAAGAGCGACGGCAACTTGGTGCTGATTTGTTGTAGCAGCGACGATTGAGCGATGTTGCGGCGCAGCCCACTCGTTAATATGACCGTTGCGAATGTGACGGATGCCCTTGGGATGAACCTGGATAAGACCGTCCTCACCAAGAAGTTGAGCAGCCAAGGTGGGCACTGAAGTGAGGAAGCCAGAGTCGCTAACCTCCTCCACAGTCTCGCCGATGCTCAATACGAGTGTCCCGTTCGTGAAAGACAAGACAATATACGCATCATACTGATCGCCCCGGTTGAGCTTGAGCGTCCACACAGCTGATGGTATACCGGGCAATTCTGATGCAACAATCTCGTTCACTTCCAATCCGTGCTTGAGCATCCGGAAAGTGCTGCGGGCGCCATTGCCACAAGCTGTGTAGATCTGCGGCGCGTCCTCTCCCGTCAGGTTGGCAACCTTGCAGTCAAGCAGAGGATTCATGGAGTCTATGCTCTCAACGAGAGCCAGGTTTTCCAGCGGCCTGGGATAGAAGTATACAGCGTCGTAGCCAGCCTTGGGGTCGGTTGGGAAATCGTCGCTTGAGAACTCGAGCTCTTCGTCGTCGTCTCCCAGCTTCTCAAACTGGTAGAACTGGTGGTTGCCAAATTGACTCGCGGCATACAAGAAACCACTCTTTAGGATACACAGACTGGATGATACTGGCACTGTATCAAAGTACTTGATCTTCAGTCTCTTGACTTCACCAGTGGGATTACCATCCGCGTCCTCCACCATGTCGATAGTGGCTTTGAACAGATCACCATCTTCCGTCTGGAGCAGGAAAAAGAAGGCCCCGGCACTGCCCTTGAGCTTGTGCATGACGCCGGATACGATGTGTCGTTTCCTTGAGGGGTCTTCTGTAGCGCCTCGTCTCCGGGGTATCGGCACGCGGAAAGCCTCTTGGTTGGAATGTCTGTAGGTGACGTTTTCTTCTCCACATACCAAGACACCGCTTGGGCCGTCTTGGCCGCCAGGAACTTGGAAGAGTAGAGATGCTGTTGGGTCGACGGGTTCGGACCATTTTCTGACGACGTGGTTCAGGCCAAGATCCAATTCGTAGTAAACCAGCTGTGTCTCAGCCTCGCGTGCGGCCTCTCCCGTGGGATCTTGGTCGGCTTCAGTGTACTCGATTTCCAGAGCGGCAAACACGGGATTCGCGTAGCCAACGTCAAGTGCGACCATGGACAACACGAGAACTCCAGGTTTGTGGGCCTCGAGGGGCGAAGATATCGTGAGCTCGGCTTGCGCATTTCGGTTGAGAACATACACGAGCTTATTCTTTTCGACCGAGGCGATGAGGCACGCTCTACCCTTGGGGTCGCAAGCGAGGTATTCTCCAGGGATCACACGTCGTACCCCAGACTTTCCAAAGGTCTCAAGATGCAGCCGTTGGAATCGGTTCTGCGCGGGAATGTACTCGACGATGGTGATCCTTCCAGAGTCAGTCGCAAGAATAAGATAGTCTTTGACGCAAGGTCAGCAAAATTCTTAGGACGATCAAGTGTCGCCAGGACCGAGCGACAACAATTGCAGTGGCGCCTGTTGCGACTGGCGAGCTTCTCGAATCACTAAGTGAAGCTTCAAACGGAGTAGGAAACGGGACATACCTTTGTTGCTTCCAGCAAGCCGGAATGCGGCCATAGACCGAATGATGCCGAAAATATCGTGCGAGAGTACAGTGATAACCTTCCCTTGAGACGGATCGGGCCGAAGTAGCGTCAGCCGCGATCCAGACGCTGTCACGATGTTCTGTTCCTTCGTTCCGGAAAACTGACCCAACAGCGCCTGTGTGACGTTGGTAGGTGGCTGCAGGGTCAGGTAGTAAAGAAACATGTTCGAGGTGGTCGCCATCTTTGCAGCTGGGCGCAGAAAGCCTGCGCGGCCTCAAAGTTCGAGCTCGACTAAATGGTGAGACACGACGCGGTGGTGTTTTGAGGTGAAGGTGGATTAGGAGGCTGGAGAGCTCTGGCACAAAATTTCAGAAGCTGTAGGTTCCCACTTGATAATCGAGACAATGGAACTCCCGCTATGCGGGACCCACACCTCGGCAACTCGTTGATCCGAACCCCAAAATTTTGGGCCTGCACTGGACGGTGGCAGCAGGTAGCTTTCCAGAAGAGGAAGCGATGGTAGATGTTGCAACAGCTTAAACAACTCGGTCTCGCCCATGATGGAGCCGGCATTGCGACGCGCAGCTTCGAGCGTCTGCGGACAGTGTGCCGCGACGCTAAGAAAGCAATTGGTCACCGGCAGAACAGCTAGTTCTGTTCCTCGGCTACCATCAGCCTATACGACACGAGCCCTTCATTCCTCTGTCTCAAGAAGATCAATGACCGATAATGCGACGACGAGACAGTTTTCCTCGACACCCACGGCCACAAGCGAAGCTGCAGCCGCCAAGACCACACATGTCGAGGACCCGACCCCAAGACTCCGTTCGGACAACCTCTTCCACTCCTTCACGAACTCGCCCATCCCAGAGATCCGACGCCGGGCAGCTTTTATGCGACAGCACGCTTACTGCCCCCATCCCGACCATCGAGCGACCCGAGTTCCTACGATTGCTCCCCATGGAGAAGAGAGCGCGAGGAAGACCGGAAATCTGGCGCCGGCGCACGTTGATTTCGAGTGTCCCGATTGCGGCGTTCCCGTTTACTGCAGCAAGGAGCATTGGATGGACGACTACGAAGCTCATCTGGAAATTTGCGACACTCTGAAGGAGATCAACGAGGATGATCATGATCTGCGGTCTGGCCGTACCTTCCCGGAGTTTGCCATGGCTGACGACCAAATGCCTGAGGCTGTTGTGAACATGACGAACTGGGATACCTTCATGTACAGCCGAGAATTCGAGGCCATCAACGATGAGCGCAGCATGAGACAGGTCACGAAGATGCTCACGTATCCTATTACAATTGGAAGCATCCTTCATGAGCTCAGCCCCTACAGCGTGAAGCAAGGCGAGAGACTGACAAGCGAGGGTCTGAAGAGTTTAAGCGGCAAGTATTCAAAGCGACGATGACTGAGATATGTTTCTGACGTCAAAATAGCTCTCCGTTACACTCTGCACCCTCCTCTCTCCGGCAAAGGAATTGATATGAAGGATCTCCGTCCGGAGGCGCCTCCTGTAAGAGTGTTTTGCCTGGGCGCCCGAGCCGAGTCCTCGCTGCCGAGAAATGTCTGGCTCCAGCTGGCTCACCTGTTTCCCGAGAGCAAGATTCACCTCATCTTCATCGGCCCCGAGAGCATGGCCAATAGAGACGATGAGTTTCCGCTCCCACCCAGAACCCCCGAGAACCCTTTCGGAATGGTCATTGAGGATCGGATATCGCATAAGTTGAAGATCAGCACGATTGTTGACTACTACCACACTATTCATAAGTCTGGGTACTTCGCGCCGTACGACCCGTATTTTGACTGCTTCTGTCTATTCCACCCTGGACTGGGTCACCCAGCCAGCAGCCACGAGTGGGCAGAGACTCTGCCCATGCTTCTTGAAACCAAACTTCCTATCATCTCTACCGGCTATACGCAGTTTGACATGGAGAGAGACATTGAATGGGTTCGCAAGACAGCCGCTGGGGAGTTCGACATCTTGTTGGAGCCCGGTGAAAACCTATTCCGCAGCTTGAGATGGGACCTTAACGATCTAGACCCTCAGGACGTCAGCTGCGGCAACTGGGGAGTTTGGGCTTTCCGTGGAAAGAGGTAAGACGGCATTTCTCCCCTTTATGGAAGTAGATTACTAACCAGGAACAGGTATGAGACCGCTACGAAGGACGAATAAAATTGCCGGCGTGGCAGGGCCTAGGACATTAGTAATGATGGTGGCTATTTGCGTAGCCGTTGTAGATGAGTGTAAAGTATTGTTCACAATACGTGCGCTGTAAAGTAGGAGACGGAACTGGGGAAGGGAGAAAAACCAAGTCAACTCCACAATGACATCCTACTAAGGTATCAAAGGAAAGGACATCCCACGCACGTGTGTCCTCAAGTATACCCAACTGAGGCGTAAAAGAAAAGGCAAGGTTCTCCGTCTATGTCCAAGCTGTTGCTGAGCTACAAACCCCCAAAAGTCTGGAAAACTTCTTGATGTCTTGAACCAGTCACACACAAGACTTTGTAATTTGATGTTCCTGAGTACCTTATCTTAATAAGGCACCTAGGGCGGTGCAGGTGGGCATTTGCTGTGCTTGCAAATGAGATAAGTAATTAAGATATGGCCCGGTCCTTCAGGCATAGCCATGGCGCGCCTTATGTAAGGTGCCTTCCTATTCGTAGTCTGCTGCAGCGCACGGGGCCGCAGTACGGGCCGCTTCGAACTTGCAGACCAGGAGGTCCCCGGTCCCGTCGTCACTCACCTTAATCATTGAGTGTCGTCCGAAATCTTGCTGGCTGCAAGTCAAAGTCGACGACATTTCTTCTCCGTCACAACAACTCGACGGGTTATATGCGCCCACGCAACCTTGTTTCCAGGTCATGATACTGCGGCCTTTCCGACGATAGACGGCAATGACAGCTGTCGCTACCCCCCGCGCTCCGACACCGCGCCCGAAAGCCCCCGCGACGGTCAGCTTCGCCAGCCAAACCGCCTCCCCCGTTCCGGCACCTCTCCCTGCCCCGGGCGCCGAACGAACCCGTCCTCCGATCCAGGGTAACCTTTCAGGTCGCCGATCTACCCGCCCTGCCTCTGCCGACTTTCTCTCCGACAAAGCTACTGCTGCGTTCATTCGGCGCGTCCTATGTTCTCAGCAATTGTCCGATAAGGGGAGGACGACCCCTCCCCCAATCGAGGAACTACTGCCGCCTTTGACGAGTCGAAACGATGTTGATATGCAGCTCTATGCCATCATTTCTGTCATTCTGAGAGAATATGTGCAGGCATGGTATAGCAAAATCACACCTGACGATGCTTTTGTCGACGAAATTGTCCAAATAATCGCACATTGTACGAGGGGGTTGGAGCAGCGCCTAAGAAAGGTTGATCTTGAAAGTCTCCTGTTTGATGAGCTGCCAGATTTGTTAGACAAACACATCCTCGGTGAGCAATCTACCACGCCCGTCTTTCCACGTTTACTGAAAATTCATCTCCAGCGTACCGCGCGGCGCATGATCCTGTATCTGGGCCACCCACAGCGGTGGACTCACGAGAAGTCTATCATGCGCTCTGCCCTATGGCGCCCCTGTCGCCGATACCAAAGCTTGGAGATCCCGAAAGTGTTGCAAGCCAGCGGGAAAACGAAACAGTGTATCGTCAACTCCTGGTGCAAGGCGTCTTGGCTATTCTTCTACCCACAGAAGATCTCGAAAATGACTGCCTAACTTCCCTTATTGGTCAAATCTTCTCTGAGCTGATCATTGGCAACATTCTGGCCAATAGATTATCGCAACCGTGGCTTATTTACGAATGTCTAATCATTCTTTCACGAGTCCTCGAAAGGAGGCCCGAACCTATTGAGGACGGTGTTGCAGAGGCAGTGCAAGCAAGGTCAGCAGCTCCTCTGCCTAAACAGGCCCGTCACAGCTGGTCAATCCAAGGAGCTTTTTGGTCCCTTGTACATTGGTCATTTCTCGCCTTCGCAACCATCCGCCTTCTTGTCACCACACTCGCCATGTCCTCGTCCTTGCCTCCAAGGTCAGATGAGGCCTGGGCTGATAAGCGCGGAATGACTGGTCAAGTGTCGCATTCGAAGTCGCGCAAGACAATCACGGTCTCGGATAAAGCACGACCTGTGAAGACTCCCATCTTCGCTTTCAAGCTGTGGACCTGCGTCTCGGACTTGATTGAAATGGACACTCGCATGCCCTGGTTGAGTGGGACTCTCTCCATGGTTCAGCTCGCGGCTATCAAAGGTCCAGGCCGTGTCGCTGGTCTCAACGGGCCCATGGACAGGTAAGCATCCATCTCCATCCTTCCCACTTCTCTTTCCCGCCAAATCCACGTCACACTGCATGAAATTCAAGTCACTGGACTTGCTTCCGCTCCAGTGAGTATTCAGAATCGCACAGTCCGACAAGTGTGTGAGACGAAGTAGCTGGTCAATGACTTCCTACTGGGTTGTTCGAAGAGCACCTTGGGCGATGTGTTGATACGGCTTACGACAACACGGCCTGGGGTGGACGCAGTGATGGAGTCGAGCACGCTGCAGGACTGCGCCAAAAAGCCGAAGTATGCTGTGCAACCGTCCACCCGGCCCATTCTGCGACCCAACCCTGACTTGACTTCTTGCTCCGATTCCCCCAGAATGTGGTTGCATTTGCAAGGCCTCGTGGCTGTTGACCAATAGCAGAGGCTGCCAAGGTTTCTCGCCTCCTATTTGGTTGATAGGCTCTCGTGGGGCTGCGCTTCCATCCATCAGGAAGCCTCATTTACGCGCCGAAGTCCAACGACGAGCTTTCGACTGACAAGGATCTGTCCACCACCGTCATCTCCGCCCACACCTATAGCGACCCGGTACTGAGCAATTCATCCATCGCTCTCCTTGCTTCCCGCCGCCCCACTGCACCCTACTGTCAAAATGGCGTTGAAGTTGGTTCGCAACTTGTGGCCGAGTCTTATTGCTGGAGCAACTCTTATGATCCGGGCCATGACGGCGCCTGTCATGGTTTCTTTTTCCGTGGCCGCTTGTCAGTGTATTGTGTTTGCTTAAGCGGCACGGTCCTGACGCACCCACTTACTCGACCCGTCCCGAGAACAAGGCTCGCAGCTTTTATGTGAGAAAGTGTAATTACCCCCATGTGGCTGAACATGGTGGGTGGCAAAAGGCACCAGAAGAAAGGCTTGCAGCTTGTGCTCACCCGGCGGTTAGCTACCTACTTCACCATCATCCGATTCGATACTCGGCGATGGGACGACTGTCTCAATTTGGAAAGTCGACCTGCGCCTTACCTGATAACCCAAACTTTGGTGCTTTCTTGGGTGGCTTGCTAGAGAGTCTAGACTCTGTTTGTCGAGGCAGCCAGTATGCCACTCTGTGCCGCACGGGAATCACACCAAGTTTCGAGGGGAAAAGACCGCAGCTTTGCCTGATGAGAGCCCGGAATCCACTCACCAATCATCAATGAAAGAGATATTTTGATGGCGCATCGTTGAAGCAAGCTTTGCCTTCGGCCTCCGGCCTACCAAGCTGGTGTACCGCAAGCCTCGAAACTGCGTTGACCCCATGCGCAACATTGTTGACAGCAGCATCACCAATCTGGACCTCATCATCGGCCTTCTCTTGCCCCTGTCAAGCTCGTGTTTCCTTTGCTTGCTCCTCTGTGTTCATTTCCTATCTTACGCCCTCAGATACTCGTTTGATTCCCCTCTGCAGATCCTTACTCACCCTTCTCACCTCATACAAAAAACCCCTGCACCCCCACGCCTCAACCGTTGCGACTCCGAGTCGGAAGCAAATCCGGGACTGACATGAGAGCGCTTGCCGCGTCGCGCGCGAAATATAGGCTCATCTCGCACATCATTCACCAACGGATTCTCGACGCCGCATACCTGCCCACCCTTCTCCGCTCTATCCGTGCCGCCCTCTTCCCCAATAACGCCCCGGGCGTCTCGACCTTGGTGGCCCCCTCCTCCGGCGAGGAGCT
This sequence comes from Colletotrichum neosansevieriae, assembly GCA_036785495.1. Lineage (NCBI taxonomy): Eukaryota > Fungi > Ascomycota > Sordariomycetes > Glomerellales > Glomerellaceae > Colletotrichum > Colletotrichum neosansevieriae. The sequence continues at coordinate 144,864 of JAVHLV010000049.1, read as the reverse complement.
GCGTGCTCTACGCCGCAGATGCGCTAGCGCCCTTCTGGCCAGAATCCCGCCCTGGCTGGCCAGGCTCTACCTGGGCGGGCAAGGCCTTGGCCTCCGGTGGCGGTCCGATCCGGACTCAAGGGGAGCAGACGATGGGGCAAGCCATGACGGCACCGTTGCGGCCGACTCTGACAACAGGGATGTCAATACTGAGACGAACGCCAGTGCCATGAACAGCGATGATTCAGGTGACGAGGCCAGCTCCAAGTTTCCGCTCGAGGTCGATGAGGATCAGCAATGGATGCTGTCTGAGATTGACGATGGCATCTTGGACATATTTTCTGACGAGTACTGCAACAAGCATCTTGTGTATTGTATGCTGGAGTTGATTTTGGTGAGACTAATGCCCGAGCTAGCCGAGAAGGGTGTAGTCGAGCTTTGGGAGGAACGACTGAGCTTGTGAGGGGTTCACGAGTTGATTTCCTTGCGTGTTATCCTCTTCGTCCTCTGTTCGTATAGCTTAGATACCCTTGTCAAGTCAGACGGCGTGTTTCCTTGAAGCAGTTTTGTTGTAATGACAACTGCCACCATCTTATTGAATTACCAGACGTGTCATCACGCCAGGAGCACTGAGCACTGCACCACTTGAATTTGAGACACATGCGCGAGAGAAAAGGAACGAGGTTTTTGTGATTTTGCAGACCGGTAGTAGAAAAAGGGGGCAAATCCCTGGAAATAATTGCAGAAGGGGCCACCCAAAAAAATTTTGTTCGTATTTCGCGCTTATTCTTTGGCCGGGGCAACGCAAGTCTACTTTGCTACTGTTGTTCGCGTCTTGTCAACCAGTGAAGTAAGACTTCCTGGTTTGCAAAGACTCGACAAGCGTGCTGCTTCTCCCACCTCGCTTCCCTTCGTCTCCCCACCATCCTCGGGGCCTTCGTACAACATTTGCTGCTGTCGTTTGTGTTTGGCGCCTTCCCTTTCTTGTCAAACAGTAAAGAAATCGTACCAGATTATGTGATGACGACCCGCCGGTCATGTTCATATCCGTATCATGTCCCTACATGAACTATCCCCTGAAGACTCCGCCGTCCTCAAGCCTCGTATCTCCCCTGTATCCATCACCCAATGACCGGCTGTGCAACCTATCCAACCTAGCCCGAGCCTGTTGTATCGCAATGCATAGTGCGGAAAGAAAATGTGGGAGATAATACAGCGGCGATTTCGTCTTCGTCTTCGATTTTGGCGAAGCCTGTCGAAATAATAGCGAGGGAAGTAAGAAAAATGGCTGACAAGTAACCAAAACTTACAGGGAAGAAGAACATCACTGGGTAGAAATAGAATGAAAAAGGCAAAATTTTGCGCAAAGGGGGAATTTTCGATGTTCGCGTGAGCGGCAAGGTCTTTTTCCTTGATGAACAACGGCTAATAATATGGAGTAGGGGTATATAGAAAATGTTGAATTTGGACTCGAGCAACTTGTTCCTCGACGCTTCTTTCTTAACAGCTTTGTAGTGGTAAGATATGATTTGTTGATTGTAGATGTCGTGAGACTGGAAGCTGGAAGGAATAGTTGCGCAAGATATCAGCTGCGGAAGTGAAGAGGCCTCATAGGCACTCGAGGTTGTCGTGAGACATGAACCGTATAGGTATCGCCGATGATGATTTTTCGAAACCGTTGACCCGATTCCGACAAGACTAGTTCGTTCTTTGCAGAACTCTCGCCGGATCTACAGGTTCGTGAATCCAATATTATGGTCGTTCCCCTGTTGCAGCTGCTCATGCGTTGGCTCCGTGGAATTGCCCTTATCCCCCTTCTTTCCATGCCCAAGGTCAAAATGAAATTAAGAGAACGCCTGAGCAACGAGGAAAACTCTCCAAAACGAGGAAGTGACGTAGGTCTTTTACTGAGTCAAGACTGCCTCGTGCTTGACCTCGAAAGACATTTGCTGATGGTGCGGTAACGTCTCACTGTCGCCCTCGGGGATCCGGTCCAAGCCGCCGACACAAGGTTTGGCAATTTGCTGTTGATGAACCCCGAGTCTCTCCGTCAACTTGAGCATTACCTGGTAATCCTTCTGGTCTACCAAACCAGTCGCAGCCCGGCTCTGAATGAAGCTGAGCAAAGTGTCTGCCGCTTTTCGAGCGTCTTCTTGCGTCGGTGATGTCGGAGAAGATCCGGCAGGTGTAGCTGCTGATCGACCGGTAATACTGCTGTTGCTACTACTGTGATGTAGTTGCGGAGACGAGTTGATAGCGGTATCAAGGGCGAAGTGCGGTGCAGCCATCTCGTAAATGGGTGACTCGAGTGCAGAGGATGGTGCCGTGGATGCTGGGTGGTACTTCGGAGTCATGGGCTCGGTAGTTGCAGTCTGGTACATCGACTCCACGTCGATGTTCGGAAATGTCTGGCTTCTGGGTCTCTGAAAGTTGGAAGCTACTCCGCCATGCATGTGACGAGATGAATCGGGCGGTAGAAAAGCTCCAGCGTTCGGGTCAGGAGAGAAGGTAAATGTTCCTGTCGGACTCAGAGCGCTCCCGGAAAAGGAAGAATTTCCTGTGTCGGTCAACGCACTGTTGAGGGAGGTCATGCTTTGGGAGTTCGAGTGTTTGTAACCTGCGCCCTCCCCATAATTGACAAGACCCAGTCCAACATCATCATCGCTTCTATCGGCAGACAGAGGAGAATGCTGACCTGTCGGTGATGCTGGAGAGATGCTAGATACCCCTAGAGATGGAGAGCCAGATAGTTTCGTGCGGTTCGTTATGTTCGTCTCGGATGCCCTGCGTGAGAGTTTTCCCCCGCCGAGGATGTTTCTCTGCTTGAATCTATCTAACCACGTGGCATTGAGTGATTTCATCTGACTGGCTTCACTTCCACTGGCAGATCTGGAGAAGTGTTTTGCCTGTTCGAGTATTTCCTCATCACTTGGGGTCAGGCCGGCTTGGACTTGCTTCCTGTACCAAGACATGACACCGCGGTCAATGTCGGGAAACTTGCCCTTCTGATGGCGCCTACCCGCGGGAGACTGGCTTCTGTCTGCTTCTGGATTCAAGTACTTCTCCTTGTTCCGAAGAACCTTGGATACGGTGCTATGACGACAATCGTTAGTGAGACCGACGCGCGTTCCTGTCTCCGTTGGGGCCTACCTTCGCTCCACTCCGAACATGGCGCCAATATCAGTCTGCTTGACGTTGGGGTGCTCAGCAGCATACTGGCACATTTTTTTCCGATCATCGTCGGTCAATACCCTACGCTGCTGAGGCTGGGAACCGTTGCTCATTCTCGCTGCTCTAGCTGGTACAGGTGGTGCCACAGGTGCCAGACCCAGGGGCGGTGCCGAGTAGCTATGGGGATTTGTCAACATGCTGGGCCAAGCTGGCTGAGAAGGTATCATCAGCATTGGAAGCTGGGAGTGTGATTGTTGGTGTTGATGCTGTATCGGCTGGTTGGGTGTTGGAGGAGGCGGCATTCTGCCGAGGGATTCGGACGGCAAGCCATGAGTAACGGCAGGCATGAAGGCACCGAAGCCTCCATAGTCCGCCATGGTGTTCTGATGATCATATGAATTCATATCGTTCCAGCTGTCATTGCCGAAAGGTGTGTGATTGTGGGACATGTGGCTGTCTTCGTCTTGAGCCATATGGTTGTTCTGATCCATGGTGGTAGTTCCCACGATGGAATGGTCCATTGTTTATTTGACTCGATTTTTGCACGGGAGCGCCAATGAGCCAACTAGACAAGTGTCTGGCTAGCCTGTAGTTGTTGAATCCAGGTCCCAGTTGGTGATTGCGAGGGAGGGATTGCGCCGGTAGGTTTGGCTTGACTGATGGAATGGCACTCGGGCCAAGTGTGGGGATGCCTCGTCCCGTCAGATGCTGGTGGGTTTGACTTCATGAACGGAAGACGGCATGCATGATAGAGGCGACTAATTGGTTCCTGACGGCGCGGCGTGCAGGCGGTCTGCTGTAGAGGTCAAGAAGCCCTGGGCGTCGGGGTGACTTAGATGCAAGTGCGTTGCAGGCTGCAGAAGCGTATTGGGTTTGGGGGAAAGGTTGTCTTCGAGTCCAACTGACTAAACGGCTGCTGCCGGGCAGGATTCCGGTCGTCTGAAGCGCCTCCCAAACGAAAAGGGCCGGTCCTTGATGCAGGATTTTGGGGGTTCGAGTTCGAGGGCGGGTGCAACAGCACCTGCCTTTTAACGCGGCAACCACCCAGGTTGATCTTTTGCCCTATCAGGGACCCCGGACTTGCCCACGGCTTCTGATCCTGGAGCGTTTTCGTTCCGTAGCTGTCTCCGGAGCAGGCCGGCAATTGTCTTCTGGTTGAGATGATGCTCGTCGATTACGCTGTGCGGTGCGTTCGCCGATGATTAGTTGGCAGATGGGGAGAGAGGAAACAGTGACAATCGGCTGAAAAGAGGTTTGACAATTGGGGAGGTAAATTCAAACGTATGAATCTGGTCGGCCAGTGGAGGACGGAGGAAGACAATGCTGTCAGGTCTGGAGAGTTGAATCGGACCAGTAGGAACTGAAGAGTGTGCAGCGGTATCCTGCAATAACCAGACGCCGCGACGCACAAGACAAGCCTTGAAATGCAGAGCTAATGAGATTGGATTAGGGTAGGCGGGCTTGTCAAGATAGTAATACTATCAAACGCACAAGAGGAGGGAAGGTGTGCGCGCTCCGATGGCGGGCCTTGGTGTACATATGTAAAGGGCAAGCGGGCAGAGACGGCGGATGTTTTCCATGTAAGTACCGGCAAGGGTACCGGGGGTGTCTCGTCGTCGGCTGGGGGTGTGGTGGGTAGGATTGAATCTAAGTCGGACTGGGGTCTTGACTTGGGTGTGTGGCAGCGAGCCTGTTGAAGGTTGAGATGGAGCTTTTGTCTGTATGTACGCACATATGGCCATAGATGAGCAACACTTGGCCAAGACGACAGAAAGCGAAGAGACGATGAGCTAGGATCTTTCAGTCTGGTTTATGAAAGACGATTGGTTCGGAGGTCGAATTGTGAGAACCGAGCCATCTGACAGCACAAGACATTCGGCGAAAAAGGCGGCTGCGATGATAATAGGTCCAAGGAAGAGGGGAGGGCGACAGCAAGACTGAGTTGTAGCATACTCTTATGCATGAAACATCATGATATCGGCAGGGAACGAATAGAGCCGAGGGGAAATAGAAGGCGGAGAGTAACATCTTGCAACCAGCGAGCAGGAGAAAAAGGCGAGAGACAGGGCTGCGGCAAGTGAATCAAATGCCGTTGAATTGAATTCCAGAGGGTCTGTAAGTCTGTGTAGCAGAAAAGAGGTTGCGTATCCTATGGACGAAGCAGGATGAACGCGAGTGTTTTCATCGATAAAGACATCATAGTCAGCCTACAATTGGTGTCTAGACCGTGGACAACCGCCACGGCTAGGGATTTGGGGATAAGCTAAACGAAGCCACTGGCTCGCTTTGTCTCCATTGCCGCATGGACAGAAACAACGGAGGATCTAAGGAACGGTCTTGACGTGAATGGGGCAAGCCACAGGCAGCGCTAGTTGGGATGTTGATTTGCCTCCGTCTCGTCTCGTGTCGTCTTCTTTCGTAGGTCGTCTAGGCCTGGCCTCGCCTCGCCATTTTTATAATGTCTCGGCTTTTTCCCACGCTGGAATATGAACGGCCACTAGCCTGACGGACGAACGGAGAAGACTGCCAGCAGCCAAGTCCTCGTCTTGCTCTAATGGGGCTCGAAAAGGAGGCATTTGAATATGTCAGGCTGATGGGAGGTGATCATACAACGCCCGATGTTGGCGAGATTCTGAAGGTAACCAAGATTCCACATCATCCAGAGCATGTACAGAAGGGCGAACAGGCGACTCTGGGTCGACGGAAGGAAAAAGCAAGCCAAAAAGCGAAATATTACAGAAAACGGTAGCTTGGGTTGTAGTGCTCAACAATCAGAAACAATGAGGCGTGTCGGGGTCGAAGAAAACGGATTCAGTGCGCGCCAATTAGCTGACATTAGTACCTGCTTCGGCCTGAGATTGCCACCCACCCACACACGGTCTTAGCGGAAGCAGAAGAAGACGCATGCGCAGACGCACTGGGTGACATGTCCGGCTTAGTGGGGTGGTCTTCGGAGGGGAGAATAACCGACGGAGACGGGGAGAGGTTGGCTGTAGTAACGGAGCATTAGCACCGTTGACGTCTTGGAACTATCACAACGTGGTTCGGCAACGTGTGTGCGGTAGAGGAAATGGTATGACGAATAGTTCCCACCTGCTAAGTGACGGTGGAGCAAGCTCCTGTTGCTGGAGTGCGATAATGTATGCGAACCCGGGTGAAGCTTGCGGGATGGGATGCGGATGGATGCCATGGGGTTAAGGTATGCCAATGTGAGAAATGAGCAGGACGAGAGAGACCTGCCAAAGAATGACGAAAACCAAGCCATGGAGGAAGAATACCTCAGCCCGAGAAAAAGAGACAGACCATTCCCTGTACGTAGGTGTTGCCGGGAATTCCCCAGACACGGGAATGCCCACGGACATGCTGTAACTGCCTTGGCATTTAACCTTTCTCTGCTTCCATCAACATGACTCTGCCAAAGTTGGGTCAGTCTCTTTGGATGAACCACAAGACAATTGGACTTGCCTAGGTACTTTACCTGCCATAAGGTAAGTTAGGGTAAGGCAAGGTACCTGAGCGTGCCTGGGTAGCAGTGGCAGGTTCGACTTACACGAGTAGACTTGACGGATAAGGGCGCCAGAAGGAAAGGGTAAGGGACTGGAGTCGGCCGGCCACTGAGCGTTCACTGGCTCACGGGCACCTTACTAGGGCTAGTAACTACTTAGCGTGGATGGAGGTGCACGAGGCAAGGGTGTCAGGCAGGGCCCTGCTGCTGTGAGCACCGTGCTCCTTGCGGTCTCCCGCCCGGCCTTCTTCTCAGGAAGCTCTCACTTCCAGTGCCGCCTTCTTCCATTGTCGTGGTGTTGAGTCTAGAACTCCACTCTGAATATCATCTCCACCACGACACTCACTAGGTACCTTACCTTACCTACTGTACCTAAGTAAGACACTGGACTTGGAGTATCCGGACGGATACCGTAAGTTACCCTCACTGCACACATTGCTCCGTCTGCTGCTCGCTTCCTCTCTACCTTTCTTTCCTCCATAGTACAAATGGAAGTCGCCTTACGGAGTACTGGCCCTGCCGTCTTCAGAGTTCAAACAGGGCAACTTCGACCCCCAAAGAACCGCAAAGGTCCCGTCCGGCTCCCTTGTCCACCTCCCCTCGCATGAGGGGTTGCCCGCCGCTTCTCTATTCCCATAGGGCCGCTGATGCCCAATGCGCCGTGCGTGCGACTCATGAGGCCTGAGAGCTCCCATGTCTAATTCCTCCTTCAGGCTCCTCCTTTCCATTCAACCTTCAAAACGTACAGGTACAGCTGAGCTCTTCTCTCCCACGAGTCTGACCTGGTGACGTCTCAATCAGGAGCAATTTAACCCTGCACTAAGGTACCTTACCTACAGAACAGATGCCGCGACTGCGTTAATGCTCCAGCTTTCTGACCTTGCCTCTGCCTTGGTGGCTTTATTTGGTTTGCTGCGATTCGACCGCTCGCCCGCATGCCTCCACGTCTCCAGCCGCCCATAGTCGGATACAGCTTAGGTGCTCTGCACCTTCCACTGCGAATCCCTTACCTGTTCACCACAGCATTCGTCATCTGATAGCTTCTCCTACCCATACTCTCTGACCGACTCTTCGTCATTGACTCAATTCGCTGTCCATCGCGGCATACGAGACGAAGAAAGCGCGAATTAACACCACGAGGCACCACGAGGCACCACATCCTAGCCCTTCAACTCCCTATCTTGCTCCGTAATCTCCTCACCAAGTACTTCGTATATATCGAATACAGGAATTACGATCCCAACCGCCCACAACGCGCTCTTGCGACACCAGCACTGCTGAGCCTACCCGCGTCCTTCATCTAATACAGAAGTTGATTACGCCCGCTGAACACAAGCCCTGACAATCGCACGCTACAGAGCCTTCGCCGCTTCTTTGGCAGTCCGTCAAAATTGTCAAGCGATCGACTGATACATTGAGAAAAGGGCCCTTCGGCGACCTGATCCATCCTGGTAATTAATGCCAGGGTGCCCCCCTCGCCCCCCCCCCCCCCTCCCCCATGGCGTCCCACCCTCCTCAGCCGTCCGAGGGAACCATTAAACATGGGAGGGGGGCGTGCTTTGAGACCCAGGACCTCTTACAGATACCCTGCCTTCCCTTGAGGGTCCGCCATCGCTATTCAGCCATCATTCTGCGCGCACAAGTCGTTGTCAGCATGAATGAAAATAGCGTACTGTTTTGTCAGCCTCGACCTACACAGTTATCAACTTGTGCGGCCATTACCAGCATAAAAGGTCGCGGAAGATCAATGCATATGAGGACAGGGCCTCTCCAGTCTAAGACGGTCTGATTCCTTCAATTACGCTCATTCATCGCACCTCGCGAGCACCCAGGATCCTGCCAAAGCTTTGTGGCCAAACGAGCCAAGAGGAGACGTACGCTTTGATCCTCGACTCTTGTTTGATATGCCGACGTCAAAGGCGTTCCACCAAGCATGGCTACTGCCGATACTAGGCTGAGGGGTACCTGAGCCACACTGGCACGCCCGTCATCGCATCGCGAAAACGGTTTCCCACAGCTATGGGACTTATCGCAACGCCCATCAGACCTCATGTGACTGACATCCACCACTGTCACATTCATCGTGGGCCGCAATTGATTCACTTCGTCCTCGTTGGGTGAACTGACGAGCTGGCGATCGGCATGGGGTCTCTACTTTGCTCTGACATTGCCGCAATGTTCTTAATTAATGCTTGCAGTAGCCTTATGGCCGTCTCGCACCGTCCACCTCAACTCGCCTACGCAGCACAAAGGTCACAAGCTACACCGTAGCTTCGATACAGTTTGATAGATCTGGTTAGCCCATCATGGGACGGGCCTATAAGACTCTTGTCTGGCTAAGAATGGTATGCCAGGGTATGTTGGCCGATACCCGGCCGGGCTCTCTAACCATCGAAACCCCAATCTCTCGACTTTCTTTTCCCCTCAATAACCTGTGTCCACCACGGCGGTCACCCTGGGAGCTCAAGAGCTGCCGTTATTAGGTCACCCGATGAAGAGTCGGGTCAGAAGACGAGCAGGATCGGCCTTCGTGCCTATGTGCCTCGAGCTTGAAGCATGGCCGTTGACCAACAGCAGCGCTCGAATCGTTTTCGGTATTCTAATTGGATATAAAGTCCGGATTCATCACGAAGCCTTCGCTTCCCTCATTGGACAGAAAAGGTTCTTTGCGCATGAGGCGGACCTAGCGAAGCCATATCACAGGTCGCCGTCAGCTCGCTGCACACGAGGAAGCCCTCCCAAAGGCTGTGCTGGGACGGCACAAGGGCAGCTTCATCCTGGAGGAGCAGAAGCTAGCCGTACTATCGCAATTGGGGGCATGGGCCACCTTCGATCGAGGGTCAACTAGCTAGCATCTTCGCCGTTCTCAATATGAAGCGGGCCCTTCCGGGAAGTATCCTAGCTTACTACATGTCACTAACCTTCGACGTTGAACTACCTAGGCTGGTCTGATCGCTCGGCAGGCACAGACCTCGCGTCCGTCACGGCAAAAGGGACGTCTCATTTCATGTCGGACGGCATAAAGCGATGGGCCGGGCGGGGGATGAACTGAAATTGGAAAGAAAGAAAAAAAGCCCCCGGGAGACCCATATACTCCAGTCAACATTTGCAACTGCATAGCCGAAGTTCATCAAACTGACCATCGTCCACTTTCGAGGCGACGAGGGCATCTCATAACGTGGCAGTATGCTCAGTCGCCCAATCGCCATGCAGAAGACGCCAGATACGGGAAGTCATCAGGGGGCTCATCCCTTAGTGCTTTCTCGCAACGAGTCACTGCCTGGCGCAAGACCGCGACAGTGAGAAAGGATCAATAAGCTGTCCTTCTCAGCCTATGTACGCGCTCAGTGTTACGAACTGCGACCTATGCCTTATTGCTTCAGTAGCGCAGATGGACCGAACATGACTGTTCCCCGGCATCGGTGAAGCCGCCGACAGTCTGCCTGAAAACCCACCCCAATCGATTTTGGAAGACGATCGCCTTGTCACCAAAAATCTGTATCTGGCCCTTGAAATATGCTTACTATGCATGCTTTCAAGGCACATTTGGTCCCATCTTTGGCTTCGATGCCTCCTCCCAGGCTCCAAATGTGCTGCCCAGGGCATGCGGTGGAGCACAGCTTGGTTGTTCCCGAGCTTCCCCCAATTCCGCTGGAACTGGACGGAGCTGTTTACGCCTCGGAGCAACCAGGGGCCCAGGTCAGCACGAGCAACATTGCAGCGCAGCACCCGCCGCGGCCGTCTGTGTTGCCCCTGCGCCTGTCTTCCCTTCCCTGCAGCCGTTCTCCCGTGGTCTGTGTCCTTCCACTCTTCGTTCGCCTCATTTACGTTCGATTCGATGCAAGGTACGGACACGCTCATCTACTCAGACAATCTCGAGATGAGAAGCCAAGATCATACCTTGGTCATGCTGCTACCATGCTCCGCAACGGCCCTCCTTCGTTTTCGAATTCGTCGCATATCGCGGTTCTAGGACACCCTCCTTTCCCTTGACCTGCTCAGGATGAGATGAGATCACAGCTCGAGAGGACCGCGGCCGGCCCACCATTACTAGCACAACCAGGTGCGGTGCAAACCGGGACTACGAGACGACTGACTGAACATGGGCGGCAAGGCAAGCCTTGTGAAAGGTGGGCGGTTGAGGGGGTGGAATCGACTTGCGGCTGACCAATTACAAAGTCGGGACCCCCCCTCATTTTTGTTTCGACAAGGGAAACATGTCCTGAGCCGCCGACGTTTCGTCAGACACGTTTTTTGTCTTCGGGGAATTGCAGTGAATGCATCGCGCCAGGAGGTGGTGCAGAGTACTCGCAGACACGGTCAGCCAAATGGCGGAGCTTTGGGAGTACTCCGTACAGCAGCCGTGCATGGAAGAAAAGGGTGTCGTCTTAGCTCTGGTTTAAGCGCCGACCTGCCCTCGATCCAGGGAATCCCCCGTTTGGCCACCCACACACCCGCCCGTGCTTATCCACAATCGGCCTGTCACCGTATGCAGCAGGAGACGGATGTGCCTAAGGAAGCTGCATACATGCTGCGTGCACTTTCGCCCACCAGCCAACGCGAAGGCTTCGCAGAGGACCGGGCATATGGTACTGCTGCTACTGCTTTCTTGCAGGCAAAGGACATGCATCCCATGCTTCAACTGGGAAACTTACGGCCGCAGAAACAGAGGCCCTCGGCTATGCAGGTTGGCCACGATTTGCTTCACACTCTGGCGACTTCAGATGGTGGCGTATGTGGAGCGGAAAATGGTTGTTCAATTTTGCATCACGGTCTTTCCGCCGGTCCCCTAAGCATCGAGGATTGCGAGAATCACACTCGGGAGCGGCGAGGGTGGACGGTTACAGCAATGGATGCAAGGCTGTCTCCGCAAGGGTTGAGGAAGCCTGCTTGGGAGCCGACCGTTGCCCAACGCTGTCACTTCGCCGCCATGTGTGACTGGGACGCACGCATGCCATGCGCAATGTCTCTCAGGAGTATTGGATGAAAATATGGAGACGTTCTGCGCCAGGCGCCGTTTCAACTGAGACATTCATTCCGCAAGCCAGGTCCCCGGCCTCCTTCCTTGTCCTGTTCCGATTCTATGATGCTAGAACGACAAAAAACCTGACCGAGCCAAACGCCGTCATCTCATGCCATCTGGGCTCGGAGGCAAGATGCCCTTGGCGCCGCTGTCAAAACCCGACAGCTTGCGGTCGGCGCCCCTTGCATAGCAGACCATTCATCCCTGTTCCGGCTTGACGGAAGCTTCAAAGTCGCAACTGTGCTTGCCTCGTGTAGTACGCCCACGCAATTTTGATACATGTCACTAATTCGCTGGAGAAATCTTGAGGTCGTCCACAATCCCATGAGGGCCGAGTGTCAAGTGAGATCCTGCTAATAAAGACCCAACGACCCACGAACGTTTTGGGAGAAGAAAGAGGCAAGTGACTTTCCTGCCAAAGCCTGTGGCGTCCCTAGGCGGACTTGGGCATGACGACAAAGACCGCCGTGCACGAAGCATTTTGTTGTGCCTTCATCATCGCTTGACGATTGTTACTGCAGGTCATCAGGCGTCAGTGTTGTTTGCTCTCTTTTGTGCATCGCATCGATTCAGGTATAGTGGCTTGTTTTCAGAACAAGGGCTAATTGGGGAGCACAACATACCAATATCTTCGTCGGCCAACTCATGGGCGAGTCCAACACGTTGAGGCTGATGCTTGACGGACTTGCCATAGACAATGGCCGTTTTGAACTGCTCAAGAATGCTTCTGTGGATTTGGTTACACTAAATGTTCGTCAGTACCGAGTACAACAACATAATCTTCTTGCTCATGGGCAAACTGTTCGTGAGGAAGTTTGCAACGGGCCTTTACTCACAAAGTCCTCGACCGTGCACCGTGACGAGCGAAGCACGACCGGTTGAGAATAATCGGGCATGCGACCCTTGGGCTTCGTATATACGCGAACCAGGTTTAGCTTCTCCCACCTATACGCGAAACCGGTTTGTTAGCCATTTTTCAAAATTCAAGAGGGGGCATCCCTGTGGGGTTGAATGCGCCTCTGCGGCACCTCCCAGACGAACGTTCAGTAAGGAAAACTTACATTGCCTCCATCAGCTCGTCGATGTTCCAACCATGCTCGGAGCTGATTGGCACCGCGTTGGGAATCCGGTACAACAAGTCGAGTTCCTCGATGCTGATGGCGTCGATCTTATTGAGGACGTAGATGACGGGGATGTAGCTGCGGCTCTTGGCCTCGAGGATGTCAATGAGGTCGTCGATGGTGGCGTCGCAGCGAATGGCGATATCGGCAGAGTTGATGCGATACTCGTTCATGACGGCCTTGATTTCGTCATGGTCGATGTGCGTCAGGGGAACCGTGCTGGTGATGTTGAGACCTCCCTTCTCCTTCTTCTTGAAAGTGATGTTTGGTGGGGACTTGTTGATGCGGATACCGAAACCCTCCAGTTCGGACTCGATGACGCGCTTGTCCGTTAGGGGCTTGTTGACGTCTAGCACGATGAAGATCAGATGGCACGTCTTGGCTACGGCAATGACCTGGCGACCACGTCCACGACCGTCCTTGGCTCCTTCGATGATACCGGGCAAGTCGATGATTTGCAAAGGTGCACCTGCGTTATGCATTAATAGTTGGCCTTCTCCCAGTCCTTCCACCTTGAACGAGCTGGAACCCGGGTGCGATGTCTTGCATTATTTCCACGAACTTACCATTGTAAATGACCTGACCAGGAACGGATGTGAGGGTCGTGAACTCGTATGCGGCAGCCTCAGAGTGTTGGCCCGTCAATCTGCTCATCAGCGTACTCTTTCCAACAGAAGGGAAGCCGATGAAGCCAATGCTGGCGACACCAGTACGCGCTACGTCGAAGCCGGCTCCACCGCCGCCGCCGCCACCAGAGGGCGTCAACAGCTCGCGCTTGAGCTTGGCGAGCTTTGCTTTCAGTTGACCCAAGTGGAAAGATGTGGCTTTATTCTTCTGAGTCTTGGCCATCTGTAGGTAGAGGAGTTGTCAGCCCGTGCTGTTCTATCGCGCATACCGAGATTGCCATCGCGGGTTCAGTTGATGGAAGGTGTTTGTGTGTGTGTGTGTGTGTATCGATGCGTTTTCGATGCGCTCCAAGGATGCTGAGCTTGTCGTCGTTGAATCGTTCCAAGACGCATCGTTTAGGGCTCGGAATTCGCTGATGAACTGAATGGCGGGGGCAAGGGGTTGCAACGTACTTCGGCCTCGATCTCCTTGATCTGTCCAGGTTATTCGTTAGCCATCCATCTTTCGTACATCCAACAAGACTCTCAGGAAGGGGGAAGACGGGGAAACGCAATGTTCGCGCATACCTTGTCCACCGTCGTCGACATGATGGCGGTTTTGCCGGACTGCCTCTCTACGTGTCGGGTTTAGTTCCCTTCGGGGCGAAAAATGTGTGTGTCAAGAGACCAAATCGGGAAAGGGCCCCCCGTCAAAGATTCGTTGCGCTCGTGATGCGGTCAATTCGGGGTTGGGTCGGTTTGGTGATGGAATTGCAGGCAGTTTGCTTGGTTGTGGGCAAAATGGCGGGGGGGTTGCGAGGGCGGTGTTAAAATTTTGGCGGGGGGGCGCGGGTTTTGCCGTCCGGTTTTTCTTGGTCCAGCGTGTCTCGTCGGTGATGTCAGAACCCCAGTCGACGAATCATTCGCTTTAGAATCTTCCTCTCATGAGCTACCCATGCCACTTTCTCAGCAGATAAAACGGATTAAGTGCTGTTGGAGACGACAAAACGCAAGTGTTGTTCTGAACAGTTCATTTCATTATCTACGTCCTCGCCTGGATGCCTCCACCCTTCCACAAAACCCCGTAATCCCATTCCTTCCAAGCTTCGAATCACTGACTGCCCACTGCAAGCCTGATTCTCGAAATCTTCTAAACAAAGATAGAAGAGCTGGTCGCATTGATGTAGCCGTCATCCAAAAGCAACTGAAGCTAGCGTAAGGCAGCCTGTTTCTGAAGCAGACTGGTCTCGATCCCGGCAAATCTCAATATCCACCTCGGCCGAGCGCATCATCAAAGCCGAGAACATACGTTTCGTTTATTTTTTGGTCCATGACACTAGAAAAAAAGAGACAACCCACGTGGAAAACGCTGATTTGAGGACCCTCGAACTGCTATCGGAATGCTCCGTCTAGGGTTCCCGTCGGCAGCTTGGGCGGTTCAATCGTCGCCGGGGGTTTTGCTGCATGGTGTGGCGTGTTTGAGAATTATATGGTGTGGCCCGCTTCTCTCGTTCATAACGAGGAAGCGGCTTTTAGCTGGGTCCCGAAGTTGAAATGCCATTAATGCCGTTAGAAAGTGGTCTCGCCTCGGTTGTAAGAGCGAATGCGGCCGTTGGAGCAGCATTGTGGATGCCATTCACGGTCTCGGCCGATGTCTCCGTTGCATTCGACTGGCTCCTTGGCGAGAGATGCCGGCCATTGGGTAGCGTTGGGGTTTTGGTGCCATTCAAGAGATGCTCGAGCCCTTGTTCTTTACACAAGCGAGCGTAGTCAGGGTCGCCAGGGAAAACTTGTTGTAATCCCTTTCGAGGAACCCGCTTCTCAGGGAAAGGTGTGCTGCTCGTGGCAGACATGCCAGGTTTCTGTTCCTCGACCATGACGCCATTGACGTAGTATTTATTTCTCGGCGCAAACCCATGAAATCGGTCCGCGTCCGGGTCTTGTTTCCATTTTTCGGGAACTTTCCATCCGTAAAGTTGGCCTTCGTTCTCTGGAAGCTCTCGGTATTCAACGCTCATTTTGAGGTTCCGCAAGTGAGGAATGCTTGGGACAATGAACATCAAGTCCGATAACTGAAACAATGTGAGCGACTACAGCATTTTGACAGTAAAGTATGACTTACCTTAACAAAGAACATATCCAATTTCAAGAACTTCTCTCGCGCTTCCCCACGGAGCTTTTCCTTGAGACGGTAGTTCATTTTGAACGGATCCTGTCCCTCGCCATAGTAGTCTGACAAACCGGCACCAAGTTCGTACAGACTCTCGTTGATCAGAGTGTATCGGTCCGCTTCGAGTCTCCAAATGACCTTTTTGGCAACGTCTGAGACAGGCACATGCTCCCAGGCAGTATCTGTAATTGCGTCAGAATAAAACATCAATGCCGAATAAGGGAAGAACACTTACATCTTGAGAGGGTGAGATCCTTTTCGCCGAGAAGCAAAGCAGCATGAGTATTGAGGACCCACTGCTCCCTGGCGTCAGGTGTACCGGCAGCCTGAGGTCGAATTGTGTCGTATCGCACGCCTTGCATGTGCTTGAACTTCGCCGCCAGTTCAGGAGTCTTGGGGTTCGCACAGCCATCTAGCCAACGCAGGAGAGGAGGGAGCTTTGCGAGTCGTAGGCGCTCTTGTTCCTGCCTGATGCGTCGTTGTTCGGCCTCCTTTGCAGCACGCTTGCGTTCCATCTCCTCGCGATGCAGGCGCTCCTTGCGCTCGCGTTCTTTGCGCTCTTCCTCTTCTCGAAGGCGGCGAGCTTCCTCTGCAGCCTCGCGCTCAAGTTGTTCCTTACGAAGCCTCTCCTCCTCTTCGCGTTGCTTTCGTGCTTCTTCCTCCTTTCTCTTGCGTTCTTCCTCTTCGCGGCGTTTCTTTTCCTCCTCCTCCCTCAAGCGCTTCTCTTCTTCCTCGCGACGCTTCTTCTCTTCAGCCTCCCGGCGTTGCTGCTCTTCCTCTTCATGACGCTTCTTCTCGAGCTCGGCCTTTCGTTTGCGCTCCTCCTCGCGCTGTTTGGCCTCTTCCTCCTCCCTCTGGCGCTTCTCCTCCGCTTCGCACGCTTCGCGTTCGCGCTCTTTCTGCTCAGCCTCGCGTTTCCTTTGTTCAGCTTCCCGCTTTTTCTCTTCTGCCTCACGTTGCCTTCGTTCTTCTTCCTTCTTGCGGTTCTCTTCGGCCTCGGCATCGCGTCGCTTCCGTTCCTCTTGTCGCTTTTCCTCCCTCCGCCTTTCCTTCTCCTCCTGACGCCGCTTGTCGTCATTTTCCTTCTTTACACGAATCTCGTCCTCAATATCCTTGACATCCTTGGCATCTGGCATTTCAATGTCAACGTCTTCGGACTTGACGTGAATGCTCGACTTGTCGCTATTGCTTGACTTGCCTGACTCCCTTCTGTGACTATCGGAATCTGACTTAGCCTTCGCAGACCTGCGTTCCCCGTCGTCATGATCCCTAAGGTTAGACTTTGACCTGGGAGGACCGTCCCGTGATGAACGATGCGGATCATCTGGCGATGCATTTGACTTGGGCCTTCGTTCCTTGCCATCAACATCTAGTCGCCTCCTCTTCGTCGGAACCTCGCCGTCGTCCTTGTCACCGGTGCTGGAATGCGGAGGAGTAACGCTTGATCGATGCCTCTTCGAGGAGTGGTCACCTGAAACCGACAGCCGATCTCGAGATTCGTCCCGCTTGAGGGCCTTAGTACGGTCGTGGTACTTCTCAGATAAGGGCTCGCCTTTCGGTTTCTCGGGATGGTCATCGTGTTTGGGATCACGGGGGCTGGATGGGTCCTTGAGGGAAGAGGTGCTGGAAACCATGCTAGCGCGTCTGTTCTTCTCTCTCTCCCCTCGCAATTCGCCTTTGGATATCAGTTTCCTCCGTGGCTTGACCGCCTCCCCTTCAGAAGACATGGCCACGTCTGATTCAGCGCGCTTCCCAGCCTTGAGAGACTGTTTCTGCGACGGTGCAGGAGATGCTTCTCGATCTGACACGGCCATAGTAGGTACCCTATCCTCTTTTCGTGGTCGACCAGGGCCGCGCTTCGGCGAAGTCTCGTCGTGGAAGGAATCCGATCTTCGCTTTTCCTTGGGGCTGGTAACATTGCGACTGGCAGATTTCTTTCGGCTCTCAGGGTCCCGAGAGGGACTTGACAGATTGCGCTTGTGTGCTCGAGCTTCTTCTTTGAGTTCGTTTCGACCCTGGCGCTTTGCCTCTCGCTCTTGGTCTCGGTCGCGCTCTCGCTCACGCCTATTAGGAGACTTGGTCTTGGAAATATCACGATGCGACTTTCTATACGCATCGTAAGCTTCCTTGAGCATATGCTCCTCATCTTTCCAATTCGTTCCTTGCCGACGTCGCGCGATCTCGTGATATGTCTCCCCTTTGAACCGACGTGTCGGGTCGAAGTTCCCCTGGTCCAAGAGCAACCTTACTACCTTGATATTCTCCTGGCCTATCGCGGCTAGCATTGGTGTCGCAAACTCTGGCGGCATGCTGGGAACTGGCGCAGGATCTGGATTCGCACCGCCCAAAGCGAGAAGTAGTTGAATGACTACTTCATGTCCACCTCGAGCTGCTGCGACCATAGCTTCGGAATCGTCACAGCCATCCTTAACCTGTAAAATTCGTGTGACAGTTTCCTCGTCACCTCTTGCAGCAGCCTGTCGGAGGGTCTTGTCATCCAACGACATGTACAAGAGGTAATTGCTCGTCTTCGTAGCCCTCACGGTTCCGGCCCGGCGACCGCTGGCGTGAGAGGAGGGCGCAGGCGACCTCCTTGGGCTATCTGGTCCGAGCGAGGAGCGGCCATCTGCGTGGTCGACAGAATGATGGTCTTCGGACGTACGTCGCCGCTCGCCCTGTCGAGACTTCGCCTCGACGAGTGCGGCGCGAAACTCTGCGGCGTTCTCCAGATCATCGCTGACTCGATCCAAGGGTTCCTCGCCACTGACGTTGGCTTTTCGCGGGTTCACCCCTGCGTTCAGCAGCAGCTTCACAACTCCGAGGTGGCCGTTATCGACGGCATCCAACAATGGTGTATCCTTGTCATAATTGACACAGTCCAGATTGCAGCCAGCGTCGATGAGAAGCTTGACGATATCTTCGTAACCATTAATTGCAGCGATCTGGAGTGGCGTGTTCCCTGCGTAGTCGGCGACGTTGAGGTCCTCAGGCCGCTCACCGAGTCGTTGCTTCGCGATATCGTATTCGCCTCTGGCACAGGCTCTCGCAAGGAAAGTTTGACCGTGAGCATCAAGGTGTTTCTTGTGTGGTGCGATCTTGGCAGGTGACATGTTTGACTCGGCAGTGGCGGGTGTGGAAAGATTGCGCAGCTTGGAGCTTCGGGGATGAGGGCTGCCGCTCGCAGAGGATTCATCCGAGTGATAATCGGTCGACTGGAGCGGGGGAGGCAATCGCTTCTTCTTGTGGCTCAGGCCATTAGACGAGTTTGCAGGAAGTTGCGTCGAAATGCTCCGTCGGTGGGCACGTGGGTGGTGGGGAGATACGGATCTGGTACGAGATCCTGAGTGGCCCTCATTTTCTCTCCTGGAAGAAATCGTCTTGTGTTCCTTGGGGGCACGATTCGGTCGGGCATCGACGCCAGTGTCTGAAATGCGTTGTCGTCGAGCCTTCCTGTTCTCCGCCTCGTCCTCTGAATCTGCCTTGGGAGCCTTGCGTTTGTGGGGAATTGTCCGATCGGTGGATTTGGCTCGATCTTTCAGGGACATCTTAGGAGATTTCCTACGGTCAGCGCCCGTGTCAGAATCGGAATGCCCACCGGTTCGACGCCTCGGCGGAGATGCAGGAGCTGAACTGAGGCCGCTGGAGCCATCTTTACTTCGGGCGGTTTGATCGTGAAGGCGTTTCTTTTTCAACCCCAGCGAGGAAGCCCCCTCGGACAGAAGACGGGGAGGGTTGGCGAGCTTGTCTTTGTCTCCGTCTCTGGTGGCACCGACATCACAACTCTTGCGGGGGACTGGGGGCTCTCCATCGCTGCGATCCTCGTGCTTTACCTTTCTGGCCTTGGAGGGTGAGTGATTGTCCTTCCCAGGCAAGACGATGGTTTCGGCATCCGAATCTCTCTCGGCAGGAGCATCGTCGGGATTAGGCAGCGCTCGAGACACAGTTACGCTTGGCTTGATGTCCTTTGGCGGGTTTGGCGGGTATTTGATGGGCTCGTCTGCACTTTTTGGCTTGTTGTTGGTAGACTCCTTGGACTCGTCAGGCTGGTGATTGCCCGGTCGCTTCTCCGCAGCAGCGACGGGCTTCGGCTTGTCGGACCCGGCAGCATTCTGCGCATCCATATCATTTATCTGAAGGTCGAAAAACTGGCCAGCACCATCCTGGCCAGAGGTCGGCCACAAGTGAGAGGAATGAGATTGTGGTTGAATTGAATGATTGATTGAATCGCAGTCGGCGGACGATTACTCGGTCGGCAGAGCAGTCCCCCCCTAAAGAGAAAATGGCAAGGTCAGTCACGAGCGCGGTAGGCGAAAGTGACGGTGTCGGGAGAGCAGTAAAATCGAATCACGGCGACGATAAGGAAAGGAAAAATCAAAGGAAGCGCCTGGCCGGAATAATGATGCGTGAGGCTCGATGGACACGGGCGAGAGTGGAAATGCTGGAAAGGCTGTCTTGACGCTTCGATCGGTTTGGCTGAAGGTGGAAATGGGGCCGCGAGAGTCTTCAGAGTCAAAAAGTCTGATCGCCACCTCTTTGATTGGACCCAACGGGGAACGCTTGGAATACGGGCGGCCAGCAGCAGCAGGAGCAACAGCAGTCAGGCAGAGAGAGCTTGGAGAGCGCCCGGTAATGCGAGTGCCACTGGTAGTAGCCGTGGCAGCCTGACGACTAAGGAGATCATGGACGAAACAGGTAGTATGTGTTCTGCCGGGATAGGTACCTCGGAACACAGCGCTCTTGTGCTGTATCTTCAAGTACCTCAGAACCGCACTAGCGACTCAAACGAGACGCAACCTGGAAGAAGCCCCGGTACTGCCATGCTTCAGAAAGATAATGGTACCTAAGTAGGTAGGTATGGTAAGATAGCATGCCGTGTTTGGACTCTAGACTAGAGCCTGCCTTTTGTTTCTGACACAAGCTGCACACTAAGGTGCCTTGCCTTTCGCTTGCTGCAATATTCATACCTAAACAAGACGCGGCAGGCCACCTGACCCTGGCTGTCAGCCCGCGAAATTTCCCTTGGATTCAATCCAAAACATTCAAACGACACTTTTGCCTGGCTGTTGCCCTGCAAATTCGTGTCTAGAAAACACAGCATCCCCAAGCCTTCGGATTGGGCACGTACTTCCGGTGCTGCTACGCGATGCTGCACCACAGAAGGTACGTACCGAACCTTTGAATTATATCGACCCATTCCAGCCAATCCCAACCTCCTCTCGAGTTACAGGCTCCTCTTCCACCTCCACCACTGTTCCCCGTCGTCGCAGTTTGAATTGGAAGAACGAATCACGAACGACTTCGAAAACGGAGCTCTGGCAACGGGAACGGCCACCTTGCAGTGACTCCCACTTGCCTGTGACTAATCCTCCTGCCGCCTCCCGCTCCAGCTTAGCGCAGTTTTCACCAGCATCCGTTCTCGCCCCCTTCCTTCCGCCGACTTCCTGAATCGACTGGTGAAGCTGCCCGCGCTTAAACCTCCACGACGAGGAACTGGATGCTGGATTCCACGGCCGCCTCCTTCTCTTGCCTCTTCAGCCCCCGACCTTACTTCTCCACCCAACTGCCTGGATCCCCCCAGCTCGACGCAGAACCTTTTGACTCTTGGCTGTCGCTGCTCGGCTCCCCACCCTCGAGAGCTTACTGCAGTAGAACTGACATCGTCGACCATCCCCCCCGCGGCGGCAAACTTCCTGGTGCCTGACTGTCCCGAATCCACCTCTCTTCCTACTCGACGTTACGCTACATAAGGTTGGGAGTACCACGAGATCATACCAACTGTGTGCCAACTGTCAAACATTCTCGATCACGTTGACGCAAACTTCGGAAACATGACTTCGGGAGTTGTGAAGCTACCCACTTCCCTTGCCGACGTCAGGATCACGAAACTTCCGCCCTCCGCCTTCTATATTTCAGACTTCATTTCCGAGGAAGAAGAACAGGCCATGTTGCAAAAGGTACCGAAATCCCCGGATGAACTTCATTGTCCCTCTCTGACTGCAGGCCGCGCTGTTGCTACTGGCTGTCACTACTGTCTTTCAGCCGTCGCTGAGTGCCTACTAGTTGGGTAACCAAACAAAGCCACGGCGACAGTGGTGGCAGCGGGAGAATCATAGTGCTGGATTGCCAGCCTCATCTTCGAAAAGCTTGACTTCGCTGCTAACCGTATACTTGGCCGAACAGATTGCAGATGCGCCGAAACCCCGCTGGAAACAACTGACTCATCGACGTCTCCAAACATGGCCGTCCGATCTTGTCCAGAACAAGCTGATCGATGCTCCCTTGCCACAATGGCTGCAAGAGCCTGTGATCCCGCGAATTCTTTCCTTGCCTCGAGTTACCGGTGCTGATTCGTCCCGTCTGTTCGCTGAAAGTCCTCATCAACGACCGAACCACGTGCTGATCAACGAGTATCCTCCTGGAGTCGGGATCATGCCGCATAAGTTGAGTACATGGTAGGTACTTAGGTGAAGACACAAATCTCATAGTGGTTACAGGACGGCGCTGCCTACCATCCAGTCGTGTGCACTGTTAGCCTGGGAGCAAGCTTGTGTCTAAATCTATACCAAAGCAAAGAGGACGGTGCGCTAGATCCGGAGCCTGTGTGGCGCATTTTGCAAGAACCCAGAAGCCTCTTGGTCACCACCGAGAACCTTTACGCCGATTACCTACACGGCATTGCCGATATCGACGAAGATGTCGAGTTGTCCTCCGAGACGGTTGTGAATTGGGACCTTTTGCGAAACAAGGATACTTTCATCGACGGCCGGAACGTGCGCGCAGTCAGAACGAGCCTTACATATCGAGATGTTATGCAGGTTTCCAAGCTCGGAGCCAAGTTTGGCTTGTTTAGGAAGAAATGATATTGGCTTCAGTGAGTCTAGAAGAGGTAGGGGATCATTCTCCATCTCCCTGCTACCTTCTCAGTACCAAATTGCTGCGCGTACCACTGCTTGGTACCGTCTGCGGTTGTTCCGAGATTCGTGACAATGAACCAGAAGGCGCAAAGAAGCGTGCGGTTGATCCATTGACCCGATGGTGCAGCCAGTATGGCAAACCCGAGGTACAAGATGCACTCGCAGGTATAATGAGGACAGACAAGGTATCGGAATAGGCCCTGATTTGGAAGCGAATATTTCTGCAGGCTGGCCAAGTATTGGTGGCACCAATGCTGGTTGACCCAGCCATATAGGTATAACAAAATACCAACAATCGAGGTAGGCGACACGAGTCTGCTCAATCTTGGCTTGGACATCGCTTGAAGGGAAGCTGGGGGAGTCAGTTGGAGCTGATGGAAATCCGGATGGAAAGACATGCCTGATCCGTCAACCCAGACCGAAATACCCATACAAAGGTAGAACCCTAGGCCGAGCAACCAATGAACAAACCACATCTTTGAAGAACCGGGCTTCATGACAAAAAAGCACTCGTAGAGCCTCCTCGATCCCTGGAGCAACATGAGTGCCCACACAAGCACTGTCTGCTCGAGGCTCATTGCAGGACTTCCCGACCGCGTCTGCCGAGCTGCGACGAAACCGAAGGCCGGACCGTCTCGAAGGTACTCAAACGCCCAGAACGCTGAGCCCGCGATTGACGCGGCGTAAAAGTGCGTAAACCAGGAATGCGGGATCTGTCCGACAGAGGCGACCGCCTTGACGAATTCATTGAACCGGTTCGCGACCTCGAGCCCGCCTCCCTTCATCTGGCCATCTGTCCTGGCAGGCGAGCGAGCGCCGTAGTCAAGAATAGCATGCTGCGCAGCCTTGGGTACTGCTTGGATCGCCAGGACGGCCGCCGATGACAGGCCGAAGAAAAGCTGGCACCATTGGGCCGGGGAGAGCGCCGATAGGGCCTCAAAGCTGGGTAAAAGGGAGGCCATTGGGATGGCTAAGACGCTCGCTCCTCCCTGCTGCGCGGCATGGATATGGATGGCACAGTTTTGGAAAGAAATTGACACGGCGGCACTGGACGGGCGGATCTCGGATCATCCATCCCGCAGGCCGGGCCCGTAGGTCCTTCGGTGAAGGGCCCCAAGTAAGGTACCTAGGTACCTTACATTCAAGAACATCAACCCTGCTTACCACAAAAAAAAAGGAAAATCGACTTGGCATCAAAGTCAGGCCACTACATGAAGCTGATTGAACCCAGCAACTGATGCATGGAACTTATTTCGTGCAGTATCTTTCGCTTCCCGCCTACATCTGACCTTTGAAAGTGAGGCGGTCGAACAGGCTTTCGAGCAGGCTGCCTCAGAGGCGCAGCGCTCTTGCATGCAAGCAACCAGGCAGGCAGCGAGGCGGCCTCGAGCTTCGCGCACCGTCGTCGTTACGGCCAAGTGTGCACTTCGCAGAGGGTTAAAATGCAGTGAAGAGGGTGTTTTATATATATATATATATGTCGCCTCAGTCGGCTTCCTCTTGGTCATCAACATCACCATCCACATTTAAACATCAGGTAGACATGGACTCAAATCCGCTAACTGAGAAGGAGATTGAGATGGGTTTCACAAGATTCAATGGAGCTCGAGGTATTCGATAGATAGGCAGATAGGCCCCGAGACTTCTGATGAGGCGTAAGAATGTGACATGAATGTGGAGTGACTGTTCTATCCTGTGTGTCTCGAGCTCTAATTGCCTTGCCTGACTTGTGAGTCCCTGATGCGTCTCTTTCTGGTGTATCCCTTCGAGTGATAAGTTCCTTGTCAAATTGTGCCCGCGAGGTGCCTGTCCCTGTCCTGACGCCTCGAGTGAGTAATTTGGTGCTTACGGCGAGCTGCCTCGACATGGTCGTGGGCGAACCAGGCCTCGCCCGCCGCACCGCCTCAAGTTTCAAGTATAAAATGGACGATCCCATCTCCGAATAAAAAAACGCATTCGCCGCCATAAAATCATCATGGCACCCCGAAGATATTCACGACATTGATACCTCGAGTCTTCCTCCAAGGATCTCTGAAGTAGAAAGACTCACATAGCCCTTGCTCTGCGGAAGTGGCCCTTCTCTTCATTGAGTAGTGGTGGTGGTGGTGGTTTGGATTGGAAAACACTCGCCAGATACGACAGTGCGAGCTACTTGGTGGTAATACGGAAGACGGAATTGAATGTGTGCGGTAGTGACTGTCTTGGTGAGAAGCAAGATATCTGTGCTGGTGACATCGATTAAGATACCAAAAGGGCTTTGGAGGATTGTCGGAGGGAACCAAGACTGAGAAAAGTTAAAATCAAAAGGGGGAAATAAAAAAGCGCGCTATGGATGAAGAGGTAGTCTAGTCTAGTCAGATGTAGTCTAGTATGGTTGGTGGTATCCGGTCATAGTGATAAGTAGTGGGCTGGGAGGCTGAGAATCAAGGCAGCACGTTGAACATGATGATTAGAGAACTACAGCTGTAGTCATTCAGAAGAAGGAGGTTGCTAGGAATCAACACCGAGACAAATTCAACTTGATTCGAGGACACGAGAAAGACGCGAAGAGTAAGTTCTAAAACAAGGAGTATTGCAAAAAAAAAAAAAAAAAACAGCTAACCACCAAGTGATTAGCCTGGTTAACATGCCCAAGACAAGGGTAATGAGATGGGACTAACAGGATATGAACAATAATGAAAACTTCATCATAGATGGAGGAAGAAATGGACACTTTGTCCGACGAAGAAAGCTGCGTCTCCTGTCCACTTGGACTTAGCATCCTCTCCGCTGGAGAGGAAGTTCCCAGGCAACACCACGGGGAGGTTTGGAGTACGACTTGTCGCCCTAAGAAGTAGTGATAAGGCTCACCGGGGCCATCGCGGAGCTGGTTGTGACGGACCAGCTTAGAGGAGAGGAGAGGAGGTCGGATGTGGAGAAAGAGTGGTGAAACTGGGGAGGACGACCAGTTTCTGAAGAGCAATTTTTGCGCTAAGCGTCTGGGAGCCATTACCAAAGGAGCGAAGTCCAACAAGCTTCATCCAGTCAAGCGGCACCCCCGTTGCAGAGATGGCGAGCATTTGACAGAGTTGTCTAGCTATAGCCTTTTAGGGGGCGAGGCTTGAGGTCTGAAAACTTGCTGTCCTAAGTGAGAATGACGGAAGCCCACACTTCCTTCCGTCGTCTTTCCATCCTTCCGTTTTCGAAGACTTCGGTGCCTGAAGAGGCTCGTCAGTGCCTGAAGAGGCTCGTCGGTACCTGAGGAGGCTCGTCGGTGTCGAAGTTGCGTAGTATGAAGAAAAGAAAAAGAAGAAGAAGAAGAATCGGAAGGAGGTGGGAGGTGGGAGGCATTATATACTCGGCCCCCAGGTACCTGGTCGGCTCATGAGATCTGGTTCCAAAGATACTGCGAGGTCAGAGTCAAGAGTCTGTGCGGAACAGCTCATGAAAAGCCAGGGACTGAGTTGAGGCTGAGGCTTCAAGACCCAAACTACCTTGATGTAGAGCAGGAAAAGGCCATCAAGTTCTAGTCGCTTCTAGAGGCCGAGAAAGAAGAAAACGTCGAGCTACCGAGCGCCTTGGTATATTGTTGTTTCTTCACGGTACACATACGAGTCACCGCCATGGGAAAATTTTTGGATCCGTGTACTAGATTGATTTCGTGAGGGACAGCTTTAGAACTCGTTTACTGACGGAGTCCGAGGAAGTGCTGGGCGGAAACAGGTTTACGCTGAGCCCCCTCCTTCTCTCAGACCGTCTCTTTGAAGCTACCTTCTCTTGGCAGTGAAGAACAACCTCGTAATGACAGATGTTCGAAGCTGAGCGCCTCTTGCAAGTTCTGCACCTTCGATCAGCATCATCGAAAAGAAAAGACCAAAAGTTCAAGTCTCTCCCGCCCGGCTCTTGTTGAGAATGGAAGAGTTTGTTTTGAATTATTAAGGCTCGGTGTGTTGTTGGCTCAAAGGTGTGTGTGAGTGTGGTGCGAAAGCTTTCTCCCTGTTTGGTAGACCGGCCAGCTTACCTTAGGCAGAAGCAGCAAACAATTCCTCAGCAAACTCTATTTGCAGCTCCTCTCTCATGAGTCACACATGATGTGTACGGGAGAATCGCTGAGTGATTGGAAGTGACTGGGTGGCAAGTCAGAAGAGAGAAGGCATACTATAAAAAAGAGACGTCTTCCAAATCTCAACTTCTGAGAGACAAGTCCTTCGCCTTAGCCCCAAGAAGCATCCGTCTCCCTAAGATCATCAGTTGCAATATAGACTCCATGTCCAAAGTCGGATGTAATATGAGAAACTCATAGTGTACCTCTGAAACTCACGAATAATTTCGAAGAGTCGTTCAGCTACCTAGGCACCAACATGGTGGGAACTTACATAGTTATTACCTGGAATAAGAATGAATTTGTCACCATACTGTAGATCTAGGCTCACAGGTCCTGACGTTGCCGATCCGAATTCTACCGTCTTACTCTATGCATCAACAGCTTCAAACCAATGTCATGCCAAACTCCGACCAATGTAAACTAGAATGAAAAGGTATCCCAACGCCCTACCATGCTTTTCAAAAACAAAACGCTTCAGTACAAACTTGTATCATCCTTTTACAAAGCGTTCTCGTGGGCCCATTGGTACACACTCGGGTTACCGCCCGTTAGTTTCAGCAAATGTCGCTCATACGGGCCCAGAGGCTCTTCGACCATGACTCTCGAATTAGGAGTGTCTTTGCCGCAGTACTTCCACACCCAACGGCCGCTGTCGGAGTTTGCTGGGTGCTCAACGAAGTGGGTTCTATCCTCTTCGGGCTCCCATTCAGGGTGATGCGGGACCGGGTCCTCATAATTTTTCATGGTACGGACGAGTTTCCAGTTCTTCTTGAGGGCGGGGTTTTCCCAGGCTGCCTTGTCGTTGAGACCAAGGCCCTGACAGGCCAAACGGACACGGACTGACGAGTGAATGCGTTCATTGGTGTCCTTGAGGTACGGCCCATCTCTGGCCTCGGTCTTCGGGTTGACTTCCTCGTAGAGACCAGGAGAGCGGGTGATCTTTCCGGCCAAAGAGTATACGAGGCTTGAAGTCTTCTGGATAGCGCCTAGACCCCATGGCCGGAGGGGGTGGTTCTGCGTGAAGATGGGTTCAATAGCCCACTTCTTTGTCTTGTTCTGCTTTTGCAGAGCATGGTAGAAAGACTTCGACTGATTCACGCAGCGTTCGAGTGCGCGTGGGTTAAACTCGACGCCAATCGATGCGAGTTGGTCCATCATCCCTGATGAAGTCAGTGTTATGCATACAGGAGTGGGCCAGACGAGTGGACTTACATGCAAGAGTGATATTGGACATGCCCTGGTCATTCCAACCACCACCACAGTTGCCGTGATTGCCCGGGAACCAAACCTGGCGCAGATCAGTCGACAATCTGTTTGCTTCCAGGCGCTGCCAAACAGCAGGCTGGAAGGAGTATCGAGTCTCGTCGAGTGCAAGAGCCTGGAAAGCATGCTCGATGCGGTCTGACAAGCTGGTGTCCCAGAATCTATACTCCTTGTTGGAGGCATAGATCCCAAGCTTGTTCAGCCAAGAAATTTGGGGGATGCCAAGGCTGCCGACAGTATCCCAAACGGCTAAACTTGTTTAGCTAGTGGTCGTTGAGATGCTCAGAACGGTACTTGCCAACGGCCTTGACCTTGATCAGATCTCCCTTTCCGTCTTCCTGTCGAACACGGGTCATGCCACGCTACGAAACGTAAGCATCTGCAACACTAAATGAACGAGACCAAGTAACTCACCTTCTCCAACTTCGCTCTATACTTCTCCGGGGCATCTTTACCCTTGGGCTTGTTGTCAAAGGGCATGCTAGGAAACTCATCGCGGTAGTCTTCATTCATCCAGTTCTCCATGTCCTTGAAGATAGGGTAGAAGTGCTCCACGCCCTCACGAGTCAGGAGGCCCAGATCAGCAATCATGCCAGCTACGGAACGAACGGTGTACGCGCCGCGCGAGAAGCCGATGAGTATTATCTCGTCGCCGTCGCAGTAGTTGGCGCAGAGGAAGCTGTAAACCTGGCGGACTCGTTCAGACAGGCCGAGACCAAAAGCACCGCCGGTCAGGGCGTCTAGGGTGTTGGAACCTGTACCGACGCCAGACTCGTACTCGATGACCTGCACTCGACCATCGCTGCACTTTCGGCGAAAACATCTCGAGATGCGGGTCACGTTTGACGGAATCTGGAGCGAGCCTTTGGGTTTGAGGAGGGTTGGCTTGATGTAGCCGCTCTCCCTAGTATGTGTTAATGATGGCAGTTCAGGTCGGGACTTTACGGACTGTTCGTGACTCACGAGTTCATCCATGTGCCGTCGCAGCACACGATCAATCTCTTTGGAGAGTAGTTCATCATGTAAGCAGCAGTTGGAGCGGCCATGTTCAAGAGCGAGTTGACCCGAGGTGGATCGACAAGGGTCTGGGCGAAACGTAGGATCTAGGTAGGCTTCAGGAAGAGAGTCGACTCGAGTATAGCGTAGGACGTGATGTCGAGTCCCAGACGTAAGACCAACGGAGTTAAGATTGGCCCTGCTTGTTTGTGGATGTTGCGATCTTCACTTTCCTCCAGGGGCTTACGGCTGGTCCCTTCTTATAAAGAAGGGGCCATCGACGAGGAGCCCCTGCCAGGCACCCAGATAGGCAAGCATGGGGGCGAAATAGAGTCATCTCAGCGAAAGCATCGTGGTCCGCAAGGCTGGCCTACGAGAAGGCAGACATTTTGCGGGTGGCATCGGCGAACACAAAGGTTCTGCGGAGGAGCGAGTAAGAGCGCGCTGCGCAGGAGCGCGTGAAGCTACTCCTTGTCGGCCAAGAACGAGGCTGTAGCTGACGCCGAGGAGAAAAAAAAAAGGAATGTTTGCTGATAGCGATGCGAAACCCTTGCTCGAGGCATCTTGAGTAAGTAAGCCGGGCTAGCCATCGCGACAGACGAGTACAACGCTACGGTGTCGATTGGGTTGCCCAGCATGCATCTTGGATGATTTCCGGTGAGATGGCGTCGGAGCCTGTGGAGTGTCGTTGCACAATAATTACACCTCGCCTCAGCCTGGAATGAGAGCAGCGGCCGTACCGAGCGAACGAGTCACCAACGATGATTCGCGGAGCGACCACAAACAAAGACAATTAGGTGTGCAATTGAAGATTCCCCGGCTCGCTCAGCCCCTTGTCCTACAGGAGGATTTCGATGGCTGAGAGCCGGGAGGAGACATCGGGGTCGCAACTGCAGCTCTGCATTGTGAATGAGCAGTCAGCAACCGGGGAGATTGGTGACCTCTCAATGGCTGAGCACATAGATATAATAGAAATGAGCAGTGCGCCGCGCCTCCTGCCTGCATTCCGCTTGACCAGGCTTTTGCTGCTTGAGGCAGGTGACGATCTGCGCCTCTGAAAAGGGTTAATAGCCGACATTGGGGGCCAGGGCATCGTCCATTGGGCGGCTGTAGACTCGGCGCAAGGCGAGGTGATGGCGGTGGAGGCTCGTATGGCGGTATTCCTGTGTAAGATGCAGTACACCAGTGTACGTTTTAGGTTTTGATTGTCGTCGAGGTGTATTTTAGGCCGAATCAATGGTTCAGGCTATGTATGGTATGTGTGGCTCCTCAGGTAGGCTTCGGTGTGCGATTTTGCTGTTTCATGGAAGGAAAAGCAGTGCCTCTTATCTTATTCGCCCAGGTGCGACCTTGAGGGTATGCACGATGTCATAATCCGGCGGCTCTTCCGAAGCCCTTCGATCGCTTCGATCGCCAGGAGAGAGAGCCTTATTCGAAGAAGAAGAATTTCTTCCCCGCGTCTTCTCAAACTTTGGAATCCTGTTCATCCAAAGATAGGACGAACCGCTGACGCTACGAAACCTCACCCTCATCAGACGACATCGCAACCAGGCATCACCATTCAAACACCTGCAATGACCCATCAGATACAACTGTGCAAATTAGTTCACGGCGGCTAGGGAGCTCACATACGCCATTTCCGTCTCAGCCTCCGCCACACCCGTAATCCCGTCTGACTGTGCCAATCTGATCGCCTAATCTTAAGATACCGAGGGTACGAACGAAGGAAGCCATAAGCAAGCCTTTGAGGTAATCTTCCATACCCATCATCGAACAGAAACCAACACAACGATCAATGCTCAAGTACCTCGACGCAGACCGCGCTTGAGTTGTTGTGGAGATGTGAAAAGTTAATGTTGACCTCACTTGGTTCCTCGCTTCCGCTAAGCTCTGCATGCTGAGACAAGTACAGCAGTGACACACTACCAATCGATCAATGAACTCCCTGCATTCAATACGCATCCTCGTCTCTGGTTTCCATATGCTTGCAAAAGCAAATGCCATGTGGTTGTCTAATCGCCGCTATGTGGCAGCGCATCTATTGCTTCTCCGTCGCCATGCTACTGCTGAAAGCGACAGGCAACGCTACGTTATACAGAGAAAAGAAAGGCGTACAAGCACAAAGTGGTGGTATTACATCTTCTACATGTTGTGACGAACATTGAATGCCGGCCGTAACATTTTCTTATGGACTCCCTGATGATTCCCCTCGCAGCAAGCCGTTGCTGCTAATCGAATGCTTCTGATCCGTGTGAAATCCGCTATTTTCCCCCAGACCTTTTTAACCCAAGATACTCAAATATGCTTTACTAAAGGAAATCGTGGCAAGCCCCTCTTTGAGGACCTATTCCTCCCCAAATAGAACAGGGGCGTGCTCAGCGCAGAGAGACTCAAATCCTAGCCAGTAGACGGTGTTGTTGTCGTTGCTGGCGTCTGAGTACGCACCACCGTCCGTCTCCCTGATCTCCTTGGGGTAGGGGTGTGCTGGGTACCAAATCCGGTTGTCGATGGGCTCGGGCGTGTACGCCTCCCCGGAGTGAAACCAGTTGATAGCGGATCGAATCAGCGATCGAGAGTAAGGGAAGAACCACAAGCGAGTCCAGAAGGCATCCAGGGCTCCCTTTTCACCTGTAACGTGGAGCAAAGGGAATGTCTGTTTCGTGACAATATTGGCTCCGAACTCGGACTTGCGGATTAGCTCGTTGACAGTGGCGCCCATTGTCTCGTCCGAAGTCGTATTGAAGATGCGCTTGAGCGACTTCATGCCGTCCGCCTGCATGTGCAAATGCCACGGCACAAACTCAGAGTTGTTGCGCGTGTTCTGGTTGATCTCGACCGAATAGAGAGGTCCAACAAACTTGCGCCAGTCCACCCAGTCAGTATATCCGGCCCACGTCTGGAACATGAGACTCCAGTAATCCATGGCAATGTGGAAGTTGTAGCTGTACTGAGGTTCCAGCTGGGGAACGAAGCCGTCTTCCGGTGGATGCATGACATGCGCTTCCGGGTTCTCTTCCTTCTGCATCTCGATACGTTCAAGCTCCTGCAGGCCCCATACGTCGCTCATGTAGAACTGGTCGCTTTCCCTGAACTCGTATTCCGGATCGTACACCTCGTTGATGAGGTCGAGCGTGGCGCGGAACATCTCGCGAACTTCCTTGATAGGGCCCATGATAGTACCGCTGTTCAACCATCTCGGGTGGTTGTAAGCCATGTCGCCAGAGTTCGTCAAGGGGCCAAACTCCCGACTGTCCATGTTGGGAACGGGCGGGACTGCCCAGCATGCGGGTCGGCGCCAGTCCACCGGCCAGCAGACCTTGTCGGCACCAAAGAAGATGTGTCGTCCAAGGGGTCCAGCGAGGCTCGCGGCCTTCTGAGGTCCGAGCTGTTGAATGATGCGCTCATCCTCCTTTTCAGCAGCCTTGAAGTAGCGCTCAATCATGACATCAGGCCCGAACTGCAGGAGCACGTCGTAGCCGTCAATCATCATGAAGAGGTCGTCATTGGCAGAAGTCGGCAGATCTTCGAGGTACTTGGTGACGACTCGGATCTTGGCCAAGTGCGACAGGGCCGCATCGTTCTCGCCGGTAGCATTCCATCCTGCAATGGTCGGAGCACCGAATCGGTTAACGGTCGAGGAGACGAGGGCGCGGCAAAACTGGAGGTTCGGTGCGCTGGCGGCAATGAGAAAATGGAAGCGACCGACGCCCGGCGAGCCGTCCTTTCCCTTCTTGCTAGAGGGTGCGGAAGATTTGCTGCCGGTCACACTGGGGAGTGAAGCTGAAAGGTCGGGCTGCAGATGCAAACGTCAGTGTCAGGGCACGGCGGGTGTCTCAGAGATCTGTAGGAGTTCGGTCGACGTTTCAGCCCAAGTCGGCACGTGGGTGCATTCCTCTCTCGAAGAATGCTGCCCCAGCAGATCGTGACTGGCGACGTCGATCAAAAACGGCGAAGAATTCTGAAGTAACGATAATGAAACTTACCCAGTTCAAGCTCTCCGGGACAGTGGATTGCGAAAAGATAATTAGAAAGAGGACGACAATGAAGGCTGCCAGCAGAACGAGTCTGCGGCCTTTCAGCTGCATCAACATAGGGCGGAAGCGGGTTTCATTTAGCTGCCGGATTGGCTTGAGATCCAGGTTGGGCGATTTGGAGGATGGTGGGGGGGTTCGCGAGGCGTGTCGTGGTCGAGGTTGGAGCGGCGCGGCAGCGGCTGCAACGAGGACAAGTGGGATGACAATGACGAAAGTGCGGTGAGGTATTATAAGATTTGTAGCGGACCAAAAGAAGGGACGGTAAAGAAAGCAGAGAAGGAAGTGGACGCACTCTCTCGAGTCTTTGTCGGTCAGGGGGGAAGGGGAAGATTAGGATAAAAGGGAGGAAGAAATAATTGTGGCAAAGAATTGAGCCGACGGGGAAGCTGGCGCTGTGCTGCTGCTGCTGACTCCAAGATGCCAGTGCCAATGTCGGATGCCAGATACCAAAAAGTCTGCGGTATTCCCAAGAGCTTGTCTGTGAGAGGAAGACGCCGATTCCGTTGGCAATGCTCCCTCCTATCTTGGGCTCTCACACCCTCTAGACCGAGTATTGTCGTAGCCGTGTCTTGCCGTTTCTCGATGTCGTCTAGACTGTCTCGGGCTGCTTCGGCGGCTAGGTACAGAGAACTTCCTACAGAAAGGTATTTTACCTAACCTCAAGGCAAGGGAAAGGACAGGCAGGCGGTCAGGTGTCCTGTGGAGAGACACAGCTGACTGGCGGGCCTGTAATTGAGCCGCACGCGATGATTTGACGAGGGTTGTTATTCCTGCAGAGTCTGGGGAAGAAGTGCGAATGCACTAGGTCATTCAACTGAGATTGGATTGGACGGAGCGAGATGAAAAAAACGAAAAGTGAACAATAATATTTAATAAGGTACACGCTTGTGAGAAGGGAGGGTGAGCACCGGCGACTCTGAAGAAGGAACATACCCTCTCAGGACCTTATTCCAAGTTAACTGTCTTGGAGGGCAGCAGGGGAACATACGCAGCACCTTACTGCGGCAGCAGGCTAAAGTTAAACATCCCTGACGAGTATCTGTGGCTTGAACTCGCAAGGCTAGTACATCGCTCACAAGCGAAAAACTAGGATTTTTACTTACCCATCACACACAGTAGAGTTTGCCGGGCTAGGTAGGTTCTGAGGTCGGGTCCGGGCAGTTTGTTAAGGGATGGCAAGACAGACAGCACGAAGGATGCGGGAGGCAGGCGCAAGTGAGGTGCAGGAACCGAGCAAGCAGCGAGCAGTTTGGGGCAGCGACGGCGAAGCGTGGCGTTGCGGGACATCGGGACTGGCGGAAGCCCTGTGCAGGTACCTACCTTAGGTGCCATCCATAGGTGCCTTACCTCAGCCACATCACAGTGCAAAACAGGCCACGATAAGCAGAGTGCTGACGTTGAGAGTGAGACCCTGAGAGGAGACTCTGAGATTGACACGCAATCAGGCGTCTCAAGCTCAGCGTAAGGTGCGTACTGTAGTAACGCGAATGAAAAATAGGCTACTGGGTCCAGTTTGGGATCTTGGATTGGGAGAGCGACAACTGATCATCATCGCCGTGCTTCGAGGTTCCTTACCTTAGGTGCTCTGTAGTTCCGCTGGCAATTACTGAGGCGGTGGATAAGGGGTCGTGAGCTGGCCGGTTCGGTGCCGCTTTAGTGTGGACAAAAAGTGGTGAGCCCAAGCCATCAGAGTTGCCGTTCTGTGCCGGCTTGGAAGCTTGGTATCGCCAGCTTTTAGCATGTCAAGACTCATCAAATTGTCTTTGGCTGTGTGCCTCAGCTGGCAGCCATGACAGACCCAGCAATCGATGGGCGGCCTTCTTCTTGGCTAAGCCATCGGCCAGTCGCCGCTTCCGCAGGGCCGCCGCCTGATCCAACCGTTGGATTAAGGTGACCCAAGGGACGTTTTGGTGGCTGACGCCTTCACTGTCTGAGACTGAGATGTGGTGATGCGGTGCTCCCTTGGAACTTTTTGTCTGTCACTGCGGAGGACTCTTGCCTGGGAGCAAGGTTGTCAGACTGGATGGATAAACTGTAATTATGAGCGACACAAGTATCTCCACTGCGGTTTCGTTATGCAAATCTACTTGGAGGAAGATGGGCTCCAGATAAAGCGGTACGCAGCGAGCCCTTCCCACTCCTACGGCGCAGCACCTGGCAGTCCGGCCACAGCCAGCTGTCAGAGCTCCAGCTCCCCCATTGCCTGTCGTCCTTTCCGCCCTGCTTTCCGGTTGCCTGGCCTTGGCTTCCCCTATTTGCTATTTGCTGACAACACCTCCTTGCTTCCACCCAGACTTCCGCTCCTCCCAAGACCCAAGGCCAAGGGAGGGAGCCAAACTCGAACCCAAAATATCTGCACTGCAGCCACAGCGAAAATGGCCAAAGAAAAAAACAAATACAAGTCTGGGCATCACGAGATTTCGGCTTTGTCGGCTCCATCTGAGCGTCAGTGGAGGAGGTGTGCATTGTTTATCCCATCCCGTGCAGCTTCAGGCACACGACCGCCCTACCTGAGCTGAGCTATCGCAACTAATCGCAACACACCAAGACTCGGGCTAATATGCCATACTTTCCGTAGCTGTAAGCAACATACTGAATCCCAATCCTGTCGCTTTCTCCGCCTTGCGTATCCGTACATCCATCCCGTCATCAATCGGCCGTCCTGGCTGTATTATTCTTTGGATGCTGGTCCATGCCCAGAGCCGCATTTAAATGAGATCAGCCAGTGACAATGACTCTTTTACCCACGCTTTCCTTGGCACAGGCAGGAATGCGTTCGAAATTCTGGAAGGACGTCGGACGGGGCCCCATAATAATAAACCACGTGGTTCACCTTGAGCAGTCAAGTTTTGAAGTTCATCGGCACGTATCAGGACAATGCACTTCGAATAAGGTACTATGGGTTATGTAATTATTTCCATCGATAAGGCAAGTACCGAAAGCCCAAATGTCACAATTGATCGCTGTCGTTCGAGTCCAGCCGGCATTCCCTTTTTCCTTTTCTTCATCGTCCTCATTCAACCCCGGCCTGAAGCGGTGATTGTGTGCACCATCCCGGGCCCCTCCCACTTTCCCATCCAAAAGCACTCAATCTGACCCTGGCCCCTTTATTACCAGTTGAGCCCCTGCCATCCGGTCGCACCAGGATGAATCAGGGACTAGGCTTACGCGGCTGCCAAGGGGCTCGCTCCCAAGACAAGCTCAGTTCGGACGGGGATCAGGGCGCCGTACTTCAGTTAAATCAGTACTGCGGTACCTTACAACGCTGCTCCTACCACGACCTACCTCTTACCTTACCTTACCTAGGTACCTTAGGTATCTTACCTCAGCCTCCACTTGCTCAGTATTAGGTAGAGTAGGATACCTTCCTTATTTACCGCACTGCCGCACTGAGTCCCAGACCTACAAGAGGGGCTGTCAGTGGTCCGTCTCTGCCAGACCAGAGATGAGGATAGATTTAGTAGAATGGCCCGCAGGAGGAGGTTGCTCGCCCTTATTTATCGGAGGAGATCCGCCTCAACGCGGGGCCCCAAACAACAGACGAGCAGCACGAGGAAGGGCTATCAAGGCACTTTCGAACCCGTTATAGGCCTCTTCCGATGTAAAGAGCCGGTTGGTAGCCTTCCGTTCCTGAGGTAGAGTACAGGCTGTAGTAAATAAGCCAAACTGCAGGCGGCAGCTTGTGACGGACGGATCACACACACACACACATGCCATCGGCATCTGTCTGCCTTCACTTTGTTAGGTATCTCGAGTAGCTCACGACTACGGCCACGACTACGGCCACGAGTACGGCTATCCGGATCTTGCAGAAGCATCCAGACTCGGCCTGAGTTTGGCGGCGTAATCGTCCCCAAACGCTGTCCCTTGAAGCTCGGTGAGCTTTCCTTGTCCATCAATCTCTTGCCCCGAGTCTGGTCTGAGTCTGTAGCTGGGCTATTGCTCCGTACTGCGTACGTAGTCTGCGCGTGTGCTCAACCTCCCTCTCCCTCCCTCTCTCTCTCTACGTAAGTCACGGAAGTAAGGCACATACTACTAAGATATGGGTTAAATTTGTGTGAGAAAGTGTCATTGCCCCCATGTGGCTGAATATGGGTGGCGAAAGGCACTAGAAGGCACATAAGATACCTAAGTAGGTTTCTGAGGTTTGATTCACCATCGTACCCCCTACCTTGGCTGGCTCGTCGTCGGCCGCCCGGGTTGGAGCATACATGTAATTTGCACTTTCGAATCAACCTCCAGGATGGCCAGAGGATTGGTACTTTGTATCCGTAGCATAATCAGAGTCAGAGTCAGTACAGAGCGCGAGCTCAGTCAGAAAAGAGGAACAGAGCAGCAGGGAGCCAGAGCCAGATGCCGCCAGCCGAAACGTCATGGATGCCAAGAGCGGAAGCGAGAAAGATGCCCGTTTGAGTATCTCGGTTTCCTCTCGTTCCTCTTCTTGTCCTTCCCCCCCATCTCCACAGTCCCCTCTCTGTTTTCCCACCCATTCCCACTCCTCCAAAGAGCGCTCCTCAATTTCTCTGCCACTCCAGTTCTTCTTTCTCCACACGTTTTTTTCAGGCTTCTCGCTCCTGTCGTGTCATTCCCTTCCAATCCTTATTTTCCCCCAACCCCCCTGCTCCCAGGCCCTTCTCTCTCCTGGGTTTCGACATTAACATTCCCTTAGTGCATCGCACATCGCATTTAGGTACTGCCCTGCAACGCCGCGATCCGAAGCCTTGGGTTCATTTGTCCCTGTTCCACTGAACAAACGCCCTTTCCGTCTCTCGCCTCCGCCCCTATCAGCACCTGCTCTCTGCACTTGCGGCATCCGATCGGATCTTTTTCTTCTCTCCTACACCCCCATCGAGCTCTCAACCTTTTACCGTCGGCGCTCTGCCTCTCGTTTAGACCTCTTCTTTCGTGTTTTTACGCTTTTACCCTCGAAAACAATAACACACAGTCATTTCTACTTTCGTCGCTTGTTAGTCCGATTTTTAAGCTCGACAACTTACGCACGCCCGTTTTGCACGTCAAACCTGCCCCAAACTCCCCCACGCTCGGGACCGATCTGCGTCGTGAAACTCGGACAGTCGTCAGCCATTTCCACCCCCCTTCTCGCCAGGGTACCTCTTGGGGCGCGACTCACGGCCTATAAACAAAATAACATTTCGATTTTCCGACCAACGAGAAACGATCAACTTTTGAACTTGCAAAAGGGCCAGAAAACGCATTGGAAAAATGGCCGACTTCAAGCAAGAAGCGAGACGAAGCGAGGAGGGCCACGGCCTTCTGAATGGTGATGAGAAGAATGTCGAGGAAAGCTACGATCTCGAGGCCGCCGCTGGCCCTGCTACCGAACAGCAATCCGAGGCCGACAAAAGTGCCAACACCAACCCCGTCGAATACACCATTTCACCGGATGTGAAATTTGCTTGGTTGAGCGCCTACTTTCTCTTTAGCTTGATCTTGACTCTCTACAACAAGCTTGTTCTTGGATTTGTACGTGGCCACTCCTCCAACTCACCCCAAATCTTGGCAAAGCTTCGATGACCGGCCGCTGCCCAGAATGAGAAGCCACTTTCGAAAACAGGCTTTGACTGACTTCTCGCCCAGTTCCCATTCCCATGGCTTTTAACTTGCATTCACGCCACGTGCGCGAGCTTGGGATGCTACGGTCTACTCCAAGGCGGCTACTTCACCATGTCTCATCTGGGACGCCGTGAGAACCTCATTCTTTTGGCCTTCAGTCTGCTATTCACCACCAACATCGCCGTCTCAAACCTCTCACTGTAAGCAGTCAATCTCCTCCGACTACCTGGCCGCGCGGCGCCTCGTGGGATCCCGCCGGTTCCGCCCCCGGAAGACGCGGGGCCAAGGCACCAAACAAGCATCATGCTAATTCAACTTCACAGTGCCATGGTTTCGGTAGCTTTTTATCAGGTCCTGAGAACTACTGTCCCGGTCTTCACCGTTGGAATTTACCGCGTCGTCTTCAGCCGTACCTACGAGAACATGACCTATCTCACTCTCGTTCCCGTCATGATCGGTGCCGCTCTGACAACTGTCGGCGAGTACACATTCACTGACCTGGGCTTCCTTCTCACTTTTGCTGGCGTCATGCTTGCTGCGGTCAAGGTGTGTTATTTTCGTCTGCCCGTTACCCGTCCGTCATCCGACCTTTTCGAGTTCGATGAGTCGCGGTGTCGTTGCTCTAATTGGACCCGTCGTCTGCGCTCTCTCCGAAACTCGCCAAACTTTCATCCCAATTACACCTTACCCCCAGTGCATGAAATCAGGCGCTGACGAACACACTTCTAGACCGTTGCAACCAACCGCATCATGACCGGCCCCCTGGCCCTTCCCGCTATGGAAGTCCTACTGCGCATGTCGCCCTTCGCGGCTATGCAGTCCCTGGCCTGTGCAATGGCTGCTGGCGAGCTCACCAAACTACAGGAGATGGTCGGAGGGGGCGAATTCGGCATACCCACCTTTATCGCCATCGCCGGCAACGGTATCCTCGCATTCGCTCTCA
The DNA here is from genome assembly GCA_036785495.1 of Colletotrichum neosansevieriae. Lineage (NCBI taxonomy): Eukaryota > Fungi > Ascomycota > Sordariomycetes > Glomerellales > Glomerellaceae > Colletotrichum > Colletotrichum neosansevieriae. The sequence goes on along the minus strand of JAVHLV010000049.1, from coordinate 105,482 downwards.
ACGTCGCCTCTTTCCAGACCAACAAGGTCGCCGGTGCCCTTACCATCAGCGTCTGCGGTAACTTGAAGCAGTGCCTTACCGTTCTCCTCGGTATCGTCGCTTTCGACAACGTCGAAATTCACCTGTTCAACGGCACCGGCATGCTCATGACGATGATCGGTGCTGCCTGGTACAGCAAGGTCGAGCTTGATCGCAAGTCTCGCAAATAAGGCGATCGTCCGGACGAGCGAGAGCTGCGCTTTCATGCGCGTGTAACGAATATTAGTAACGGCCGAAAATCATAGATCCAGGAACCAGGCAGAGCCGGGTCAAGTCGGCGGAAGACGTGGGCATGGGGCGTTTGGGTGCAACTATCGACAACGATCTTGCGACCCGGCAGTCCATCGTCTCGGAGACTAAACAGTAGCATCACGCTGCCACATCATCCAGGAAAGAAGGTGGCATACGACGGCGCCGGTGCAAGCCGAGTTGGACACTAGGTATCTCACCAGAGCCTCAGCCGCCCGACCCACCTTCCGGGAAAGACGCCGATAGTGTACGATGGCAAGAGATGGGTTTCTTCAAACCACAGCATGCATGCGCGTCCATGGGCTCGCGCATCACTTATATACCCTTCGCATGGAGTAAAGGAAACGAGCATAAACACGGGATTGTTTTATTTTCTGTCAATGGTTGGGGTTCATTTTACTAAAAAACCAACCGTTCATTTTGTCTTCACTAGAACCCTTTTCTTAAAAACCCCAAATTGTAGGTCAAAGAACGGTAATAATACAATTTACCATTTGAAGAAATGCCCTTGGCAGAACTTACTTTGGTTCATGTGTACTGCCACGACAGCCTGCCGCTACGGGCAACACAGCATGACTACGCCCAAGACTGGATGTTGATGATTGGAGTGTCATCAACCCACGTGGGTATTCCGCAGGCTATGTGGCATTGCAAAGAAGTGGTGTGGTCGGGTCGGGTGAAGGACGCCCGCCCCGGTCCGGTCCTCCCCTCTAGGTTCGTTCCCCCTCCTCTCCAACGACCTTTTCCCCGCAGCACCCGCGAAAAGAGTTGCGGCTGCAGATAGCTGATTGCTGATGGTGTCATGTGAACGTAGTTAGACCAACACTCCCAGCTACAGTCGGTCGGCGTGCGGCGCGGCTGAAATGTTGGATGTTGAAAAACCTCACCTCGTCGTCTTTTTTTCGGCGTCGCTATGCTTGAAACAAGAATGGAGGAGGCCTGCTTTTGTCAAGCGGCATCCGTAAAGTAAAAGCATCATGGCTTCCTGCGATCATGCCGCCGAAGGCCCGTCTGACGAGAACGATGGCAGCGCTGCTGAGGGGCTTTCGTCGGGGTTGAAGTCCGAGTCGGAGAAGATCTCCGCGTTCCTTGCGAGATGCGGTTTGCGCCGGTCTGCCGTTGCGCGAATACAAGAGTTTACGGAGGAAAGGTTTCCCGACCGGAGAGTCGTCGTGGCGCCGTTTCAGGGGTATTGTTCGTATACGCTTGTGCTCCTGGACACTGGGGATCGACGGGATTCGGGATATGATGTCCACCGGACGATAGCGGGCGATCACGACGCTGACACCTGCTGGATTGAAACCGATAACTTGGTTCAGTTCCGGCCAAGACGGCATAGCATTGATGTCCGCATCTGCGAAGAGGCGAGGAGGATCCTAAGGCCCGGGGTGGTTCCTGGGGTTCGCGGGTTGGGGGAGCTTGGAGGTCTGGAGACGGTTGACGGGAAAGGGGAGTTGGTCGGATATGTGGTTGAGAGGATCGGTGGTGTGTCATTGACTGAGTTCGGGAGGACCAGGAGGGTTGTGAGGGACCTCGCGAGGGTGTTTGCGGATTCGTGGAGGGGAAGGAGGGATTCGGCGGCCGTCGTCAAGGGCAAGGTCGGCGAGAGCCTTAGACGGAGGCTGGATGTCATGTCGAGGAACCTGCCGAAGGAGTTTCGAGGCGTTGTGAAACAGGTCATGCGGGAGATGGACGCGATCGAGGGGTTGCCGTGGGTGATTACCCATGGGGATCTGGTGCCCGACAATATCATGGTTCGACCCGACGATGGAGGAGGGGGACAACAACAAGCCGGCGAATTGGTCGGTCTCATTGACTGGGCCGAGGCGGAGTGGCTGCCTTTCGGGGTCGGCATGTACGGTCTTGAAGAGGTTCTCGGAGGGGATGTCCGCCTCGACGAGGACGACGGTGGGGTTGAGGTTGGGAAGTTTGAGTACTACCCCGACGCCGAGGAGTTGAGGGCCGCATTCTGGGACGAACTCGGGGAGGCTGTTGACGATGTGGACGTAATCAAGAAAGCAAAGCGGGCGCAGGTGCTGGGCGTGTTGCTTTGGAGAGGTATTGCGTTTGATGATGGCTCTTTGGATCGGGTTGTTGATTGGGAGAGAGACTGGTGGGATGCCTGGCGGCTCAGGACGTGGTTGTTTGGGAAGAGGGGGCTGGGGTTGAGTGAGGGGCGGTGGGAGAGGCTTTGGGAAGGGGTTTTGGGGTGGGTGAAGTGGTGCTTTGGGTGGTCTTCTGGGAAGCAGTGGAAAAAGGCGTGAAAGCGTTAGGAGGTTGAAGATGGGGCGGGCAAACAGATGGAACGTCACGAGGCCTTGGTCCAGTCTCGGTCAAGCGTAACTCATAGAGCATGGTTCGAAGACTCTTTAACCACCAGCATTTGATTTGGATTGCAAAGACTTACATGACCTTCAGATGTACGTTGGTTGGGAGGGCCTCCCAGGTCGTTTGCCTTCCATTTGTTTCGTTCACTCACACCGTTGTGCAGTGTATTATACCGAACTTCCTCTCACCACTAAAGCATTTGCAACCTTGTCGACCAACAATACAGCCAGTATAGCCAGGAAACAGCACCAGAAGGAAGTCCAGCCCAATTCCCACCGCGCGAGACACTGATTGCAGCCAACATCCAGTCCGTCCACAAAGGCACAGAAGAATAAATAAAGCTCCGGCCTCCAGCAAACACAAGAAGAAGTCGAGCCAGCCCTCCCTGACATATACGAATACTATCAACGACGACACCAGTACAGTGCCAGACAACCACACCGAACCAAACACTATGCATATGATTTCCATGGCTTTGGTCCGGCCCGTATGCCACACCTGAGCGAGCAGTGCAATCACGCCCACAAGCCCTATGACGGCAGCAGGTACCTCCGCAACTAGCCACCAGGCTACTCTTGTTGATCCTTTTCTCAAATAGCGCCGATATTCGTGGCGCCAATTTTTCCTGAGTACGCGGGCTTGATGGAAACCCATGCACGCGTAAACGGAACTGAACAGTAGCTTCCAAACGGCGAGAAGAACATATGGCCAATGGTAGCGACAGCCGGCCAATGCGAGACTGCTCGAAGTGACGGTTCCAACGAAGCCAAGAACCACCCATAACGTTGCCAGCTTTTGATGCTCAATCTTTCTCCAGGGCATGAATGGCCTCTCGTAAAGAGATGACGCAAAACATCGTATAGTACAGAAGGATGTGAGATGCGAATCCGATTCCGCCATATAGCAGGAGGCAAGAGCCTGGAATGGAAATACCTAAACCAATTTTTGACGCTATCGAAAAAATTCAACGACTACATGGAGAAAATCAAAGGCAGCAATGAGGATTGGGATGTCTCAGCAAGTCCGTTGACGATCGAATAGGTGCCGGGTGCCCAGAAGATTTCGGTTCGAAGAAATTATCAGATAATCTGTACTTTCTCTGCCGTTTCGTGGCCGTGAACTGATGTGGTAATTGGTGCACACTTGAGCTACTAGTAATTCAGCCCAAACGTAAGCTACTGTTGCGATTTCGAGTTTAATTCTCAACCTGATTATAGACTGAAATGGTTCCAGTGCGAGATGCATGATCAAGTTATGACGAGTCATGGTCCAGAGTTCAGAGGAACTTCAGCAATATCCTTTGTGCGTGAAGTCAAGCTAACCAAGGAGCAAGAGCCGTAGATACTTGGCTGCCAAAATCGTAGCTTCGGCTCTTGGCCAATTTCAATTCAAGGTACATACATATGCGACCTCAAGGCAAGGAAGGAACTTATGGGTGCCTAACCGCGACTTTCACGAAGGAAATCTTTCTTCCCTTGCTCAGCACATCCTTCGAAGGCAATAAGATAAGGTAAGAAAACAAGATCATGTGGAGGGCCCCGACGTTTAACAACAGTCGCATCAACGTCCCTTGTGCAGTCAAGACCACCAGCGCCCATCTCAATTCTTTAACCAAGTCGATTACAGAGAAACGAGTGATCGGCCCTCTTCTAGGGCATGGCAAGCGCAAGCCTAGACGCTATGGAAGATCCTTTGCCAGGTGAGAATGGCCACTAAATGCCACCCTGACGGCCGAGTTTGTGAATTGCGCGAGGCAAAACCTCGAGTCTGTCGGATATCTCGTCAATAGCGAGTATTTGTCAGTGAGACAACCTTTTTCCTGCCACGAGGCATCACTCCTATGACCAGGCTTTTGGAACGCCCTACGAACGCCCTGCAACTGGGTATCGGTCTTTGGATCGATTCACGCCGCCACCACTACTTACGGACCTAAGGATCCCCTGCGCGCCAACGGCGTCTGACAGCAACCCTTGATCCTCCGCGTAGGCGATCCCGGAGCCTGACTGGACTGTCCACCGAAAAGGGCTCCCCATTAGTCGGGACACGCGGCACCGAGTGTCGAGAAGCTTCGGATTTCAGGCACGATTGCCATTTCAATCATCCTTGCCTTAGCTAAGGTAGGTAGCGACAAGCTGCCTTGGTTGGACGCAGAAGCGGTTGTCAGGGGTTGCAGGCACCAGCTCGGGCGGTTGTCTCGTTCCAACTGCAAGGGTGCTGCTAAATGCCAAACAAGCAGCCGTAGTACAAACCGGGCGATTTCCTCCCAAGCTGCTTAGCCGCATATCGCCTACGCAAATCGAAGCTGCCTACGATTGCCAGGTTTTTACAAACGATAGGCCAAAGTTCCCTCCCCATCTGAGCTGTCAAACCCATCTGGGACATGACCGCCAAACCGACCGGTCTTCACCGCACCCCAAACTCGGCCTTGCTGGATCCTCCAACGATAACCAATCCCCTTTCCCACACAAACTCGTCACCAAACCACGTCAGATTGTGCAGCTTGTTCCCGCGATCCAATGAGACAGTGCAGAGCGTCGAGGCGGAATTGAGTCTCGGTCACATCCGCTGGTTTCCCCAACATCTCAGAAGTGGTAGAGATGTCAATCACGAAATGTGACCCGGAGCACCTTCCGGGAGAGGGGCCAGGTTTCGTATTCCCACCAATGTGGGCGCGACACAGTCTCCGCACCAAATCATTCTCTCCCCCACAAAATGTTTCGTTTCAAATACCGGAGCTGCTGCACCGCCTCAAAAGTCCACCGGCCCTGCGGGAGCCACCGATAGCGCTAATCCGACTAAGGTAGGCTACCGAGTCCCATGTACGTACCGTGAGCGGGGGCATACTATAGTTGTACTGAGTACCTAAGGTACCCAGTAGACACGGACGGCAGAGACGATCCCCACCATCCACACCTGGCTGCTCAGCCGCATATCGGGCTCCAATCCCTGCCTGCTGTGAGTGGCAAGCCACACCCTCCCTGCAGCACTCTTTCACCTCCCTGCTTCGGCTGCAGGGATACATTCTCTCTTTTCCTCCCATCAACCACTCCACGATTGTTCCTTTCTCCCGTCTCCGAGTGCCGACTCGGGATGTGAAGCGTCTAGTGGCGCGAAGACCAAGATTTGGGCCTTACAAACCTAGGCTCGCAATTGACAGTTGCCGCTTGCAGAGTTCCAGCTTGTCGGCATCGACATGCCGCCCCCAAAGATCGAAAAGTCATTACCACACACGCAGAGCAAACTTCTCCCTCTCGTTATGCGGCGTCATCTCCATGTAACGCTTCATGCGCTGCCAAAGAGCAGAGCAGAGCTACGCAGTAGAATTGCAAAGCTGCAGAAGCCTCGAGCTGGGCCTACTGAAGTACGCAGTAGACATTACAGGCGAAGCAAAAGTCAAAATGCCCAAGACGCTTGGAGCTCTTCGAACCCTTGTATGCCACTTTAGACTCGACAGGAGAAAGCTCTTCAGCTCAAACTTTGCCCTCCAACACGACGTTTACACATACAGACGCCCATGCGACGTTACCCAACATGCTTCTGCCTCTTTGCCCAAGACGCGTAGCTCGACTTTCCGCATTGCCTCAAACATTTCAGCGCCGGATGTTGCCATGTCCAGCAACCAAGAGCACCAACCACCCTCCAAAAGCCTGACCCTCACCCTCTTTCCAAACGTGATAGCTGCCAACCCAAATTCTATACACTGAACATCAAATATGGGAAGCCAATCCTTAAATCTCATAGCTTCTATCCCAGCAGCCATTCTGCTGGCAGGCAGCCAAAATCCTTTACCGAGCCCGATGCGAGACAACTTTTTGCTGGCATATACGGGAGGCGGTTGATTGGTGATTACTCAAACGTAGCTCTCGCGTCGCGCGTCACGTCCCGCCAAAAAAATGGCCGGATTCTCACCTCGAACCCATTCCGCGGGACCTGTCTTGCCTGTCGACAGGACGAGAATTTCTCCGGCGTTCAGACGTCCCCCGTCTGTGCGAAGGAGCGGCAACGCCAAACCACCACCACCACCCCCACCCCCAAAGGGCACCGCCGACTTTGCAAAGTAGCAGCTGGTCCGTGTTCTACAGAATAGTGGGGATACCAATTCCATACCTACTTCAGTACTTCTACACCGACGATCACCGCTGGGCCAGACAGACAACGCTCAGACTCTGGTGATCGGTGCAGTGATACCCGAACCCCACCACCCATGTACCCCGTCTTCTAGAACTTCTGCCTCTATCCCCTTTCAGTACCTCCAGGCTAGGTTACTCGTGCCATCGTGTGAGAATCGTGTCGGCCTGGGCTGCGTCTCTTGTTTGCCGTCCACCCACTCGTAAAACGAGCTGAGAACCAAGCAACATGGAGAATTAAAAAAACAATTCTAGTCGATCTTTCTCCTGGCCGGCCCCTATCCAGACCATTTACGAAATGTCTTATATCATGACAACCACATACCTGTTTAGGAAATCCACTCTGTCGATATAGCTTCACCCATTGCCAAGGTTGGGCATCGCAGCAACCACTATTACGATGGCATAGTTGGCATCTTTTTCTTCGTCGTTGTCGTCGTTTCGTCAAACTTTATCTCCCCCCTTTCTCACCATCACCATCACCTTCCCTTTCCCACACACATACACTCTCTCTGTTCCTACCCTCATCACTCAGAGCCCAACTGCCATTGCCCAGCCCCCAGAAGCCAAGCTGCCCAAGCTGCCCAAGCATGATTTTGCTTTTTGCACCGTCATGCCTTGGATGCAAAGCGCTGACTTACAGAAGGATCTCCAGAGGGAAGACGCGAAAAAAGAATATATGCCACCTGACCCAGTCGGTCGGTCGCTGGACCCTTTTTTCTTCTCACCTTCAAAAAAAAAAGAAAAAAAAAATTCCATCCCCGAGGCTTAAACTGCGAAGTCTACCTTGGCCTTACCCCAGCTGTGCTTGTCAGAAAACCTCAAAGAAACGTTGACGCCCAAAAATAGAGGAGGAGAGGGGTCCCCTTCCACGCTCATCTTTGGGGTGGAACACCATTTCCCCCCCTCCCCCCGGAGGGTCGTCCTGAAGCGAAGCTGAAAAAGCTGAGATGTTGCGCGCAGATAGGGGAGGGGGAGATCTTGCCCCGATTCCCAACAGTGCGTGAACATACTAGCATCCCAACTTCTTCCGTCTCACTCATCCCGCATGATACCGTGCGCGTGTTGAGGGTCTGTTCCTTCTTCTTCCGCTGCCCTGCCTTCTCAATCCTCACATTTCCTCACATACTGTTGTAAGCACACCACCGTATTGCATACGGGACACCGGCATATGGCTGAACAAAAATCTTGTTCGAATTAACTAATAACGTAAAATGCAATCAACAAGCCCCAAATGAGCAGCGTGTTTATCCAGGCCCAGGTCCAAAACCTCCAGGGTTCGCCTTGTTACCCATGTTTCCCATTTCTCCATGCTCAAAAAAATAAAAATAAAAAAAATCCCAGCGCCCTCTGCCGCGGAGTTGCTTCCCATGGGAGCCAGGTTCACAACCTGCACAGCAGATTGCAGCTCCCAAAAGGTCTCCCATGCGGCTTTCTCAACCCTGCACCAAAGACTCGGATTCTCTTCCGAGTCCCCTTCCTTTTGGAGGGCAGGGGAGGTTATGCACGAGGACGAGCCACATGTCGCCTGTTCAAACCGTCCCATAACCACACATTCTCCAATCCACGGCGACCACGGGGCGCAATCCCCATTGACCCCAGACATCCACACAATGACCCCCATCCCGGTGCGTTCCTTTCCGTTCATCGTCCGTCCCGGCTTGCAGGATTTCAACGTGTCGTACTTGGCGTCCAGGTGGGGTGATCAGCGTGGTCGGCGTAATCGGGTTTGTCGGCTCCGCGCCGCGTAGGATGGTACATATGTGGTCGTGAGAGCAGATTCCGAGGCTATGGCACAAGAGGTCTTTGCACCATCCCTGTCCGGCAGGATGTTCTCGTTGCGATGCTTATTTTCTTTTTCGTGATGATGTGTCCCATCTCTCCTCCACTTCCGTATCAGCCAAACTCCGCTTTGAGGAGCAGGCAGTGACAAGGGTCCTGTCGACAAACCAGTGTCCGCTTCGGAGGCTGTATCACAGATACACCCAAGTCTCTACTACGAGATGACTGTTGCGAAATCGACCGTTTCCCGCGAGAAACGTTGCCATTATTGGATCCAGGCCCGGGTGCAAGTCTTCGCTGTCAGAACCGAAAACCCGAATAATCTCTGCGAGTCGAAGAATAAGCGAGCCGCATGTCGTGGCGTCTAGCCCGGGGAGCAACGTCGTCTTATTTTGGTGTCATTACTTCGCGCAGTCGTGAACATTCGTAATTGGTCGTGGAATGGTCGTCGTGAATCATCCGTAAGAGAAAACCCAAGCCAAGGAAATGGAAGAAAGCAAATGCGCAGCGGTATGGTATCTTCCGATCCAATGTAATGCCGATGGGGGTATCTCTAAAAAAAGCCTCTTGAACCAATAGGGAGAAAAAAAAAAAAGAAGTATAAAAAAATTCAAACGGGGTACTCCAGAATCCAAAGTTTGTCGGTTGCTTCTGTCTCGGCTCCGGGCCAGGAGCCGACCGGGGGGGGGGGGTGTTTTGCATTGCTGCGTGTTCCTCTTATTTGTATGAGAAGACCCAAAGGAAAATAGAAAAGGGAGAAAAAGGGGGAAAGAGACCAAAGCCCCCCAAATGTAAATGCACTCAAAAGCCCACCCGGACCCAGCTATGATGTAAGATGATTCGAATGAAAGGTAACCGAGCTTGCGGCGTAGTGAGTGGCGGGTTGTAGTTCCCCGGATATCGAAAAGATAAGACTTCTTTGAAAACCAGACGCTCGCTTGCTGCCGACAAAGGAAAACCGATATTATTTCTTTTTGTTGCGTGAGTAGGTCTTGCGCGAGTTTCCATAACACCATTCGCTCCTCCGTGTTGATGCAAAACGCCGAGATGCCTTCTGTGAGGTTCTATGCCGAGCAGATCGAGAAGACTCCAACTTTTCTCCGGGAAACATGGACAGACGTGCCGGGCAATGCTATGAGGTGGTGACGACGGGATAGCCTTCAGTGGCGACGGGCGTTGGTTGTCACATCGTCGTCGTGTATTCCTGGTAGCGATCCCAGCCAAAGCCACCGTAGCCAATGCTTACACCACATTGCGGAGTGAACATGCTAGGAAGAGGCAGTGCTGGGATGGGGGCCGTAATGCCTGGCGAGCTGTAGAAGAACCCGGCCGTGGAGAATGGCTGACTGTAAGCCGGTGTAGGCGAGGGGATCTGGACTTCACTCATGCCCATGTTGGCCCAGATAGGTGATGAGTCGTGAGACGATGTCATACTCGGGCTCGACGGCAGCACCCTCCAGGCGTCAACGGCAGGAAGCGAGGCCGGGGTGGTAGGTTGCGACCACATGCTGGGGTTTGCGGGCGAACTGGGCAGCAGGGGGGGTTGTCTGATGACATCCACAACACGGGGCGGAGGGGGAAGCAGAGGCTTCATCAAGCCCATTATGTTGTTCTTGACCTCCTCGCTCTTGCCAGAGAGCAACTCACCAGCACCGTCCTCCTCAAGGCCCTCCAAGGCAGAGACATGTGTCCTGAAGACAAACTTGTTGATGGCTTGGACGAAGTCCTCATGTAGCTTCTTGCACTGTTGGTCCTTCTCAGACCAGTCATACGTCTTGGCCTTGCTGTCGACGCAGTGGATCTCCTTATGGTATTCAACGAGAGCCTCTATTGAGTCGGTGGTCAACTTGAAGGCGACCTCGTTGCGCAAAACCATGTCAACGTGGACGATGTATGCCTCGATGTGGAGAAGCTGGTAGTTGAAGACAGCCTCGACCAGTGGGTTGGAGTCCTGGCGCAGCTCGGATTCCGGGGCCTTGGGCAGCATGATGGAGGTGAGAGTCCAAATGGCGTTGGGGGAGGAGAGAGTCTCGGTCAGACATCTCTGGTGTTGGGGGACACTGTTGAGCGGACGCTTAATCCTGTTGATGCGCTTCAGAGTCTGAGTCAACCATGGCTCAACCTTGGAGCCCAGCACAACATTGACTGACGAGGCTCTGGGGGCAAAAGCCGCCGCAGAAGCAGGCAGTAGTTGAACAGGCATATTGGAGATGGTGTGAAGGCGTGATGTGACAGAGAAGAAGGGGCGGTGGCAGCGAGGTTATGTCGTGGGTATTGGTCCTAGGTGGTAGTAGGTCGACAAGCAAGAGAGTTGTTGCGGTAATGAAGTACTGTTTTGTCGTTGCCCTTGAGATGTCGGTCTTGATCTTTGGATCTTGAGTCTGGCTACGGACCTTTTTTTCTTTCGGGAATCTGGGGATATCTGGAGGGGGAAACGAGTAATAAAGGAAACAAGTGATGACGGAGCTGGGCGGTCCCCAAGGCACTGGAATAGAGCAAGGGGTATTTTGGCTTGCACGCCTGCTACCGCGAATAAGGAGAAGAGAAAGGTGGACGAAGATGTCGTGAAGAGGGAAGAGGAGTGTGAGAAATCGAAGGACGTGGTGCGAGGGTGGTGGGGTGTTATAGTAATCGGCCGAGCAGTCTACCTCGTCTGCTTCGTCTGCTCCAGGGCTGTCGCTGCTGTCCGGCGCTGTCAGTTGCTGGTCACTGCGGTCGGGGAACGTCGACTTGTGGGACTGAGGGGGTGGCCGCTGGTGAGGTACCTAAGGTAAGGAACAGGGCTGCACTTTCTCTGGGTGGCTTTTTTTTTCTGCCCTTCACTTCCCTGGACTCCCCTCCCTCGTCCTCACGTAAACGTACTACAGTAGATTTCCGTTGAAGCAATGGAGGCCCAGAAGTACATAGCCCATGTACTTAACTCAATCCCAATCGCCTCGACTTTTGCCGGTGGACTGTCTTTCGGCAGGCGACCATGGTCCAGGAGCTGGGAAGGGAAGGAAGGCGCAACAGGGAGGGACAGGGAGGAGGGGTAGTGAGGGGTGTGTGTGTGTGTGTGTGTGTGTGTGTGTGTGTGTGTATGTGTGTGTGTGGAAAGGCAGGTACTGCGGTACTGTGGTACTATGGCACAGGCGCAAGGAAGGAGCTGCAGAAAAACAGACGGAGGGTATCCCAGAAGAGCAAGTGGAGTCCTGAGGCTTCTTCCTCCTGAGTGAGGTACTGCGTAAACCGCTCCCTCCCACCTCCAACCCGCAAGAGTCAACACAATACACCTCGCCCAACCGAGAAGAACGGCAAGCAAGGAGCACATTGGGCAGGAACAACGAGGATTCATGGACGACGCTGAGGCGGGGGCAGAGCAGCGCTTTGCAGCAGCATCGGATCTCCCTACTGCACAGGAGGATACCTCACGAATCTGGGCCTCACTTACACCCAAACGCAACCCAGGCAGACAGCATACGGAACAGAGAAAAATACAGCACGTATTGAAAAGCCTGAGGAGCCCTATCCGGCGTGGCCTGGCCCTACGTAGCCTGCGCAGTGCATGCGTCCTGGGCCGCCTCCCAGGGTCGGTCCTCCGTTCTACGCCTCTCGCCTCACCCGGGGACTCCATCGCGACTGGAGCTGATAATTGCGGTGCCGTGTCCCAGTAGCAAGCCTGGTTTTTTTTTTTTTTTTTTCAAATGCGGCGTTGGCGCTGGTGCTGGCGCTGGTGCTGGCGCTGGTGCTGGCGCTGGCCCCGGCGGTCTATTTTTCCCAGTCCAAGTGGGAAAAAGGGAACCAAGCCCATGACTAACATGCAGGAAACAGTCCAGTCAGGCAGCCTCCATTTGATGCGGGATGGAGGACTCCAACAGGCATTACCCTGAGCCGGTTGAGTTGGATTCAAGCCCGGCCAAAAAAAAATCATCGCCATCGCCTTGATATCCTTCGCGTCCACGTCGCCGCTCTTGCGATCATCTCATAACTACCTTAGGTACGTTACCATGCCTAGGTAAGGTAAGGTACCTTACCTTTGCAGGTATGGGTACTGGTCCACTGCTCGGCTCCAGCCAGCCTACCTCGGCTTCTGGTGCCTGCTTCTACGTCCTGCCCTCTCGGCTGCCTGTCTCTCGCCTGCATTGATCAGTCCAGCTACCTACCACATACTTCAAGCCCCTTGGCGCTTGCATAAGGTACACGCCGTAGGTCGCAGTCGCAGTGGAAGTCTCTGCCAGCTTACTAGGTGGGTGGTGGGTTGGTTGCATGCATCTGTAAGTTGAGAGGTACATCGAACATTGAACAACGACAACATCAAAACCTGCAAAGTTCAATAACCGGAGTAAGCAGGTTTAAACCAGATACATTAGCCCAAGCTCGATCAGCTAGGTATTCCATGACTTCAAAGACGTCCTTTACTGAGCTTCTGGAGTTGAGATCAATCCTACACTTTTGTTTTTGCTCTGCCACTAAGAGTCGTCTTCTGCGCGCTTAATGCTCAAGTTGGTGTTCTCGTACAGCAGAGTTCAGTTAATGGCCGGGTCGAGGTGCTGACTGAGGCAAACGTGGCTAGCCGGGCCGCCCGTTGAGCCGGAACGTTCCTAACGACATCAAACGTTTGCCATTTGCTTATTTCATTCGTTGTCTTTTTTTCCCACGTAACTTTGTTCAAAAAATTGTATCCCGTACCGGTCTAGCCTCTTCTTGGCGGACTGACTGCCTCTGCTAGGAACGTCACCGCGTTTGACGTCTGCGTGGACGGGGTTGCTGATGGCGGCGCCCCACAACATTTTCCAAGTGCCAGACAGAGACAGAAAGTTGCCCATCTAAGGGACCTAGAAACTAGTTTGGGTTGTTCGCTCGGTTCAGCCTGCCCTGCCCCGATGGACGGCGGATGAGGGGAAGACCAGGAAACAAGCTCAAAAAATGGAAGCGTGCCGTCATCCAAGGTGACCCCGGGCAAAACTAGCGCGGCTAGCACAGCTAAGAAGTTTGGCAAGAAACGACGAGCAAGAAACACTGTCTCTGTATGGATCTGGGTACGCAGCGGCGCAACCCTCCGAGACCTAGATCGGTGTGACTTCTTTTGGGCCCGGACAGACTTCTGATGTTTGTAGACCGCGGTCGAAAGACTTCATACCCTGTGCCGCCTGGGAGCTGTACAGGATACGAATATAGAGTCGTGTAAGGCAACGTCGCCTTCAGTCGCCTTGCCTTTTTGTCCCTGCCGTCCATTCCTCCCTCAGGCCCAAACTCCGTTAGCAAAGCCGGCCGGTAGCTTCGGCAGCCCGGACGGGCGCGGAGAATGAGACCACCTCCATAAAAAAAAAGCGAATTTCAGAAACGTACCAGCTTCCTGGGATCAGAAGATACCGTACACCGCACTCTAAAATAGAGTCTCAGATAAGACTGAAGGTACTTCCGGCAAAAGCGATGCAACAATGCCCGCCAGACCCAAAATTCGGTTAGGAAAGATATATAGCGCAAAACGGACACGAAGACGAGGGCTGTGCTGCGACGTGCTTACGCTTAATGACAGAATTCGAAGAAGGCCAGGCGAATGGGAGCCGTCGGAGCCGATACGTATCTTTAGGTCTGTACCCTTGGTCTGTGCCCCCTTAAATCTTTTTTTTTCCTCTCGCAGAGTCCGTGTCCAAAAACCGTTCTGCGCTTTGAATTTGCGTGTCTGTGGTTCCCTTTTTTTTCTTTCTTTTTCCTTCCAGAGTAGCGTCTGGTCTGTGACCCATCAAAAATACCTGTCAAAGATTCAATCAAGCCTTCCCGAGGCATGGCGATTCCTTTTTAGCCGTGGACGATTATTCAACGTCATGGCGCCTCTGTGATGTGGCCTTGATGCGGCCTGCCAAGCTCGAAATGTGCGGCGACCAAGCGTCCCCTATGGAAGGAAGTTCGTTGCAGGCTGAATCTGAACTGGTTTAATTTCCCCGACTCAAAAAAAAGTCAACAGGCCTCCAGAGCGATCAGGAAGCTGAGGCATAGTTCAATAGCAAAAATGTAGGCAAGGAAAGTCCGTCGCAGTCGTAGTCGTATCGTGACGTGGAATTCCGATGAGCACGTTTGCCTCTTTCGCCTTGCCTTATCTTGCTAACCTGGCCCATACTCTCGGGTTTCTCGTTAGATTCCCTTCGCGTCATCGCATGTTAGTTGTCGCCACTCGATAGCAACAGGTGCGCCTCCCCGCTGCACGCCCTCTGCGATACTTTCCTTTCCCTCCTTGTGCGCTGTTGCATCGAACAAAAGTCCACGGCCAATTGACCTGATTTGAGATATTCCACGGGAAACTCCTCGCCCCAAAGTCTGAGTCTGCATTCGTGTCTCTCCGGCTAGAGACATGCCCGGAGCGAGAGAGACAGCTCTGGCAAAGTCGCTTTGGTCAGGTAGTGCAACCCACAAGCCCGGCGAGCACCCTGAGTTAGCAAAAAGAAACAACCCAAGACTTGCAAGAGGAGTGTTTCTTCCCCAAAGAAGGCCCACCCATGTTCGTCGGCAACCCACCAACGCCTCCTTTCACATGTACTGAAGTACGCAGTATTTCTCGAAAGAGGACAGACCCATGCTTACTAGCCACAGGGTGTGTCCCCGTACGCTAGCTGCCAGTCCACCCCTCAGGGCAGTGAAGCGCAAGGGTGACGAAGTGGGGGGAAAGAGGAGGCGACTTCACGACGACGATATTAACGCTGCGCCTGGCGCTTCGTCTGACATGGCTACTACACGCCTGCGACGACACCTCTGTCCACTGACCCTCTACTGGGCCTGTCAAGATGCTTCCGCGGTATTAGAGACAGTCTCGAACGCACTTTCCATACCCTTTGCGATATGTCACTTCGGAAATATTACAAATCGCTCTGTCCAGTTAATGCTTGTCCCTTGGTTGTGCAGCACACACTCTCGCCAAGCATCAGACCAAGTTGAGGCGCGGGTCCTTCTTCGTAGAAGAAAATCTACCTGCGAGGCCCGCCATAATTGGGACATTCTGCTATACCATGATCAACCACACAGACTCACGCAGATCCGGGCTCGCTGCGACCCAAGTTAGCTCCGGGTGTTATACTGTAGCATGCAGGTGTGCATGGAAAACCAAAGCCTCAGGACCTCAACCGCCGCTAGGAAACCATCCAGGAGTTCCGTGGGATGGTTGCGCTTATGCAACTGGCCAGATTCGTCCAGTCTCGATGATCCGGTGTGACGGCTTCCTGTCCTGACTGCTAGCTCATTCTGACTTGCCACCCTTGGTGTGCCGTTCCAGCAATCATCACGATCAGAAAAGCAACCCTGTCGCGTTGTTCGACAAGCTACTGCTTTGGTTCAGCTGAGACTCTCTCGGAGATGAGATTTGATATCTGGCCATCGTCATCTCGCGGGCTTATTACGTTATCCAGTCATACAGTCACAGTAGATATTCTTATCGCATCCTAAGACTTAGGAGCCGTATGACTTTCATAGGCGTACATAAGACTTCTGCTTGTTGCCCTTGCATCATGTCGGTCCTAGCAGAAGATCAACTTGAAACGATGCAGGCGCGGCCGCGACGGCGGCTGGCCCCGATATTCTCTATAGCCTCATTCCCGACCTTGACAGGACATGCCCTTATGCAGCTCAGACTCTTTTAGGTGCGCAGAGTCGTAGTCGATGGACCGGGTCGAGTTTCTCGACACTCAGGGCAACACAATGATTGGAGCGGCCCATGAGCCCGAGAAGAGGACCGGCAGAAGAACAAACACCAGGTTTCGTTCGCTGGAGTCCCGGCCGGGGCTTCGCTTGGGATAGCAACATCAGACTAGATGGCGCGGCGTACCGCAGCGGCAGCACGGCGATTGCGCCTGAGATATCACGTGGGGAGCGTTTCGGGTTGGCTTGTTGAAATGGAACTCTTGGAGTGGATTGACCATGGTCAGTTGAGGGAGACGGCGTCAAGCAACGACAGCCTGTAGATGGCTTGTGACAAGGTTGAGGCCCTTGCTAGCGGCGGAAGGTAAGCTGGGGAGTGTCTGCCGAAAAGCTGGTCCTTGAAGTCTCATTGGTTGTTGAGCTGATAGCCAGTATCGGACCAAGTGGATCTAGGCGAAAAAAGGCCCAGTGCCTGATGATGATTGGCAAGAAATGCTGAAATTCCTCCATGATATTTGACCAATAATAGTCCCGGACATGTCTCAGCCCACGATGAGCAGAGACGAGCAGGTTGGAAAGAGCCCCAGGGACCCCTAAGAGCAACGGTCGTTGATCAATAGTATCCGTATTAATGGCGCAAAAAGGAGCAACTTCGCGCCGAGTTTAGGGGTCAGAGAACCAGCATGGTCAAGGGCATCTCCACAGGTTACATACTAAGCCTTCATGGTTTGGGGACGGGCCTGTCCCGTTCGCGGGTGTCCGGCTGGAGAGGCAACCGTTCTCGAACCTTTGCAGAAGCGGATTGAGATCTGTCACTAGTCAACCCGCCATCCAATCGAGTCATTGAACCGCTGGCCCAGTTCTGGTTGACTAAACATGGGAATGTTGCCCAGAAACATCTCCGGAAAGCAAGCAAGCAAGAAAGCAAGGGCTCATCGTCTCTGGTGAGGCAATCGCACCCTGACGATAATACACGTACTGCGTAGTCGAGTGGCGAAAATGCCTCCTTTACTGAGTGCGTTAGAGAACTTGCCCCCTGGTAGATCCAGGATACCATCGTGCCGGTAGCTGGCATCAGTGGGACCGGTGTCGGCACTACAGCAGGATGGTGGGCTTCAATAACACCTTGGACGGAGGTGAATGCTCTCCTGGGCGAGCGGCGGTTGTTCGGTCATAGACGGGATGTCTTCCTATTTTTGGCCCCACGGTATTCGCCTGTCGACCGCTGTTTGCCACACGCACAATAGAGCGTGACTGGGCATCCAGTGTCCTCCAGCTTGGATCCAGCTCGTGATCGCTACAGTCGTCAGTGGACTTTGATCACATGAGCTCGCGCTCCGACCCTGGTATCAATCGGTGAAGAGAGAGGAAGGCCAACGGGCCTGTTGCAATTTCAAGGCAGATCCCTACCAACGGCCCGAGACCCACAAACCTAAAGTAGCCGCAGGCACGGGAGGAAATCTCTCAAATCTTTGGGCAAAAGGCGTTGTTCAGGGCGAGTGATGACCGTGGAAATGTCGTCGAAACTGAGTTATTCTCCTGCAAGATGGCATTTGCAGTGATTCAATCGTCTTCAGTTTGTGACGCGCCCCTGATGGGTGGCTGCTATGCATCTATTACAAGTCGCAGGTTGGAGGACTACAATTGTGACCGAGAGCGACAACGACAACGGCCATCGAGTCGAATCATGCTCGAACCAAGATCGCAGGGCAAGCTTCTAGTGCCTTTTGCCACCCACTTGGGTAATTACACTTTCTCACACAAACTTAACCCATATCATGTGCTCTACTATGCACAACACAGGGCAAGCTTGAGCCAAGCATGCAAGCGGGACAGCTCGTTTGGGACGGCATTCGAAGATAGGTAGACCCGGCTTTGGGGCAGTGGTTGTCTCGATAATCGCCACGCATTACTACGTCTGAGCTAATAATATTTTCCAACGCCCTTATCGAAATCCGCGCCTGGACTATATGCAAATGATAAAAAAGATAATTCGGCAGAGAAGGCGATGTTTGCTCCCAGAGAACCGTCCGGTGGGTGCGGTGAGGACAGTGTGACAGAAACTGACGATCGTAAGGATTCCCCAGATCTCACAGTTCCGAGAAGTTCCCAAAAAAAGAACATGGGACTGCCGGTCTGAGGAGAAACGATGCGGCGTTGACCCCACAGACGACGATCCACGTGTGGCGCAGGGCTGGGGCTGGTGATGGAGGGGCAACATTTTTCCCTCACGGCGAGCCTTTCGAATATCTCCCGAATACCAGAGTGCATTTCCAAATGCACAATTCAGGGAACATGGGCTGAACACGGCGCCACCGTGGTTGGGCAGTTTCCAATCCCTGGGCAGCTGAAAGGCGCTGCTGCAGACGCAGAGGGCCCGCTGATCGCTTCGAGCTGAAGACGGGCTACACACCAGAGGGGCTGAGGGGCTGTGCCGCCCACAGAAACAAACGCCGTTGACTCGTTGATGGTCGGCATTTTGGCATAAACCTGACCCTCCTCACGGCACAGGACACTGTACGGACCGTAGACGACAGCCACTCGGCTTCGAAGGGGCCCAGAGGCGGCCCCAGGTCAATCAATACCATTTGTGGCTGGCATGATGCCATCGCCATGGTTGTGTTTCCCAACGTCGATGATGGCATTTGTTTCACCAGACGCACCCGCTGCAGAAAAGCCCAGCGTCTGGGGTTGGATGCGTATATTTGTGCATTCGTATGTGCGTGTGTCGTAGTAACGACGTCTCGACCAGTCATGAAAACCCCGTGTTTCGAATAGGAGAGCTTCGAGTAAGTTCATGTGATGGGGTAGATCCGGTTGTTGTTGAGCTTCCATATGCAACGGCAGCTATTGGCAGTGAATCTGCATCCATGGCTCAACTTGACAAGCTGCTGCTACACGCGAGCTGCCAAACGTTCGTCTCCGCTCTTATCTCCTCCTTACTTTTTGTCTCGCTCCGCATCTATCTTACGTGTATCCTTACGAATACCCCTGAGGACGGAGACGATGACAGGGCAAGGACGAGGATGAGAGTATATGCGAGCCAAAGACTAGGTAGGTGATTGGCGAAACTGGGCAGTGTCCTGTTCAGGAAGGCGTAAATCGAACCAGATTTTCCTCGTATCTGGCTGTGCTTCCTAGATCGACGTGTGAATCAGATAAAGCTGTGACATTTGCCGAACTCCGTAAGGCTTCGGCCAACGGGAAGACGGCGCATTGAGACTTTCTGAGAAGCTCGAAAGTATGTTGGAAGCTTGTTATTCTGGGAAGAGCAAACGCTGTTGGATGGATGGTGAATTGTCCAAAGGTTGTCGGGAAACCCTGAGGGTGACGGGGATGCGGTAATGTCGGCTGGCGCTGTCAAACGGCGGTGACACTGGCTAGCGAGGAGCTTGGGCCATTTTTTCTTCACAGAGCAGTCTCAGGGGGAGCTTAAGTTTAGCGCCCAGCAATTGTGGCTACTGAAGATTGCGGGGCTTCTCGGCCGAGATTATAGTGGACCGATAAGTAAATCACAGCACAAGGCTGGGCTATCCGCCCTCTGGATGGAGTAATAACGCATTCTCATTGGCTTGTCCTCTACTGGTACCTCGGATGAGGCTTGACGTTGACAGCACACCTCCAAAGTGCACATCCAAATGCGGCTTGTGCCGACGTCATCACAACTTCAACATCGTTGGTCTTCCTCATCTACAATATCACACAGTTGCGACGGACCGAGCATGCTTCTCCTACATCACCGAAGCCCGATAATATTTCCCTAGACCATCCAAAGTCGCCCCAAGCGCTTCACGATGGCGGAAGCCGCTCCTCCGGCAGCCTTGGCAACTACGAAACAGAAGCAGTCGAGTCCTGCGATTCCCGTCGGACTGAACGAAGCCTCGCTCGACTCACCGACCTTCCGATCGACCGCTCAGTACTTCGGAGAACACATCGATAATGTCGAAAGATGGCTAGACGACTACGTGAAGGCCACCTCCCGGGTGACACGAGACATTCTTGCCCTCGAGGAGGGAGTCAACACCTATCTATCCAAGATATTCCCGCCTGCTGCGACCGCCGATGCTATGATTGATCATGACTACACCCTCCTAGCTCTGCGCAGAATAAGCGATGGCTCCAAAGAGTGGTGGTCCCAGATCATGTCGACTCTCCGGAAAATTGATACAATTTCGGTTGACCCCATACGTTCGTTTGTCGTCGCCGACCTGCGGTCCTTCAAAGAAGTGCGGAGAGTTCTGGATCACACCCAAAAGAACTTTGACCAGGCTATGGCTCGATATATGAGCCAATCCAAGACGAAGGAACCCTCCGCGATCCGAGAAGAAGCATTCGCCGTATACGAAACCCGCAAAGCGTACCTGAAGGTGTCGATGGATTTCTGCCAACTAGCACCGCAAATTCGATTTAGCCTCGACAAACTACTCGTACGAGTCAGCGCCGACTTTTGGAAAGAAATGAAGCGCTCGCGAGATGCTGCTACGGTATCGACGAAATGGGGATCTGAGATGGAACGCATTCGTGGCTGGTCCAGGGAGATGGAAACATCTGAATTTGTCTTCAAGAGGGAGCTCCAGATCGCCAGACGTGATATTGGAGAAACCACTTTGCAAGCTTTCAAACCATCACGCGAGTTGGAAGATTACAGCGCTTCCACCGTGCCATACCTAGGCTCCAGAGGTCCGGTCAACGTTCAGGCACAAGAGAATTCCGCCGTTATTTCGGAGAAACAAGGTTGGCTTTTCTTGAAGACTCTCTACGGAAAGCCTGCTCGGTCTAACTGGGTCCGTCGTTGGTACTACTGTCGTGATGGCATCTTTGGCTGGCTGATCAACGGACCCCAGGGTGTGTTGCAAGGTGATGAAATTGGAGTTCTTCTTTGCAATGCGAAGCCTGCAGTAGCGGAAGATCGCAGATTCTGCTTCGAGGTCAAGACCAAAAGTCAGACTTTCGTACTCCAAGCCGAGACTCAAAACCAACTTACCGAATGGCTCGAGGTTTTCGAGGTGGCAAAGAAGCGAGCTTTCGAAGCCAGTATGGACAGAGACAGCAGTCTATCGCCCGCAGGAGCTGATCCAGCCTTCTCAATTACTCCTCCGCCGCTACCCGAGTTTTCAGCAAGATCTTTGGATGCAGTGGTAGCTGGTGAAGAGCCAAATGCTGGATTTGACAGGGCTGCCACTCTTCCGGTTCCCGGCTCTGACAACAACATGGCAGGCCGTGCCAGTTTCGACGTGGGTGGTAACGCGCCGCGCCGTTCCATTACAGCCCTCGGCCGAGATCTCGGAAGGGAAATGGTCAGAGAAGACGGCGAAAGTAATCGCGAGCATGCCGCGAGGATCATCCAGAAGCTAGATCTTCACCGAAAAGCAACCTTCGGGGCCGGCGCAGAAGCTGCCGTTGCTGCTGCTGCTATGCCTGGCAGTGGTGGCATCGCAGGCATGATAGCAAGTCATGGTCATCTTCCTGGATACCCTTCGCCTCCCCAAAGCACACCTAAGAACTCGTCTGCAGCCAGGCTCCCTGCACTTGATCCAGCTCACGGAACTTTGGCCCCGTTGACCCTAGCGAGGCCACCGGCAGCGACTAATTTGAGCCGAACTGCCGTTATGTTCTCCGTTGACAGAAGTCTGGGACTGGATAACACGAGTCACTTGCCTACTTCTGTTCTCGCGAATTATTGGGGAAGCAGTCCTTGGAGCACCGTTTACAATTCCGGTCCTGGCCGTCCTCGTACCCCTGGACTGCTCGAAGAAAACCCCTTTGGAATAATAGTCCGAGAAATTGGCAAGCCTGGGGAAGAGAAACCTTCGACGCCTACTACAGGACATAGGAAGACTGTCAGCGTTGACGCCAAGTTCAACCAACCCCAACATCAGATCAAGCAACCCGTCGAGACATTTCCCCCAGGATACCCTCCTGAGTTAAGAATCCAGCATCACCAATTCCGCATCCTCTTCCCCGCTGTTCCGCTTGACGAAAAACTCGTCCTTGTGTTCTGCGCTGCGTGGTCGAGCTCCTCGTCCAAAGACTCGCCACCAACGGTGCATGGCCTTGCAGGCAATGGACGTATCTACATCACTCCTGATAACATGTACTTCTATGGCCAGCAAATGGGTCTCGTCGTAGCATATTCGATCAACCTCGACATCATTGCTGAGGTGACAGCAGCACCTGGAAAGGAGTGCGATTTCATTTTCCTTCACTTGGGCGAGGATGGGAACGAAACTGGCTATGCTCGGGTCACGATCAAAATTTTCCTTGACAACCTGCATCTCTTGCATGCCAGGCTGAACATGCTCATCGACGATCTTCAGTCAGAGGAACCGATGGAGCTGCCCGAGCTTATCAACGCTCTCCTCAACCTGGAGAACGAAGACTTTAGCAAGTACAGTCCCAGTGTCGAAAGCTGGGAGGAAGTATCGTCAAACACACCGTTTGACGATGGCACTCATTCCGGCCGTCCGCCTAGAAGTCTAAGTCAATTCGGTCCCAGGCTTCGTATCTCAGGTCCAAGCACTCGGCAGACGCCCAAGCTACAGTTACCCACCCGTCCTGTAGTATTTGAGCCTGAAGACATGCAAAGGAAGGTGGCAGAGCGACACTTCGAAATCAGCGCCAAGGCATGCTTCCATGTCCTATTTGGGGATAAGAGCTTTGTGTTCCCAAAGCTCTACTTCGAGCGTAGAGCGCAGCAGATCGCTCAAGGTCCATGGGCTCTGGCAGACCACGGACGCATGAGGCGAGAGTTTGAGTTCAAATCCGACTACAAAGACATTTTGGGTCGCCCGAAGACTGTGAACGTTGTCGACTACCAGACGATGGACGTGTTCCAGGATCACGTTACGTACGTGGTCACTCATGTCAAGACTGCATGGCATCTTCCGCACTCGCAGTACTTCAAGCTGGTTACGAAGATTGTTATAACGCACGTGGCCAAATCAAAGTGCAAGTTGGCCATTTACACGAAGGTCGATTGGTCTAAGACACCGGCATTTTCGAAGAACTTGGTTGAGCGACAAGCTCTGAACGATGCCGAGGGCGATGCTGACGAACTGGCGGACGTCGCGACGGATCAGGTTCGCAAACTCGGCGCCCACAGCCGCACGAAGAGGGCCATTCAAGTATACGGAAACATCGGACAGCAAACTCAGGTGGTCGTTTTTTCGCCAGCTGACGCTGCTGCTTCAAAGAAGCAGCTCATCAAGCCGCGCACGTTGACGGCCATGCTCCTGGAAACGCTCCGCTCGTTTGGCGAGAGTGCAGTAACATCACTCATTATGTGGGCGATCGCTGGCGTGCGAAAGTTTTTCAGCGTGGTCACGGCGCATCGCCTCATACTTCTCCTTCTAGCTGGAAGTACGTTCACAAACGTGTTCCTGACTTCGAAGGAGAGCTCGACTTGGTGGACAGAGAGGCGAGCATCCAAGTTCATGACTCGGATCGGCGTTAGGCCAAACGTGGTGATGAGTAAAGCCATATACTTGGCTGACCTGGGTGAGGCAACAGGAGCGGTGGGTCACAATAATTCCTGGCCTATGGATAGCGCCTGGTATGTCGGGTCCCGGATCCAAAAAAGCATCACGCGCTAACAAAAACAGCTTCACCACTTTCCAACTGGTTGCGAACGCCACCGATCTGGACGCCCCGTTCGAGGACGCCGGTTCGACGTTATCAACAGCCACAAGCCGAGCAACTGCTCGTCGATTACGTCGGACACGCCAGCGTCTTGGGTCTTACCGGCACGATCTCCTAGTAGCGATGCGTATTGTCAACAGTATTGAGCGGGAGATGGTACAGTCGGAGTGGGAGAACTGGCTTGCTGATGAAAACGTCCGCTGTGATAAGCTCAAGACGGTACTTGTATCAAATGGTAACAGCAAGCCCAAGCGGAATGGCGAGCAGAAGGTCATGACGTCAAGCATCGACGAGGGCAAGAGGGAGACGCTGAGGGAGTGGTACGACACATATTGTGGCAGTTGTAAGTTGGATCATGCGGCACTAATGAGCGAGCGAAATTCGTTGGCAAGCCTTTAGATGGACTGGATTCGCAGGTGAAACATCCTGTGTGCTTCTTAACCCACAGTCTCTTATCTACGTCTCGTTGGACAGCCCTCCACTGCTGCATTGTAAACAGGCAAGTTTGATTCCCCGGAAGCATATACGTTAAGGTGTGTATTTTGGTTTCGAGGATCGAGTTTGCCGTGCATTTGATTAGTAAATCTCAAAAACGTAGCCTTAGTTTTGCCACGCCTCCTGAAAATTGCAGTTAACTAGTATACATGTAAAACGGAGCTGGGCGAAGATGAGAAGGAGTCTTGTTTCGGAAATCTCGGTTGAGTGCTTGGTGTGGTCAAGTATATAGACGACGCAATCTGGATTATCATGATGCGGTTACATACTCCGGACCCGTAAAAAACAGGCTTCGTGACATTGTTCGACTAGTGCCCCGTTGAACAAGGCTGGGGATGGCCTCACGTACCTTACCAGCGCGACCCGTCAGTCTAGTATAAAGTTAACAACCTCATTCCAGACGGGCCCGACGACGTAGGGCGGAGGAAAAAGCAGGAATCTCACATCCCACGTTCCAGTATGTGCTACCTATCTATCAACAGCCTGTAGAAACACAACCCCGGCCTTTGAGGGACCAGTTGGTCGGCTGACCGGCAGCTGGAGGCCTTGGGCGACGTAAATGCCATACAGGAAGCGTTGTTGAGAGGCCAGATGGAGGTCGTCTGCCCGCGAGCAGGTTAGAAAAGCAAGGAACCCGGAGCCGCACTTGACTTCATAGCTGGAGGCGCCGTCCAATTAGCAAAGGTGAACCCGCGGACAGATTATGCGGATTGGGCGGATTTCCAGACGATCTCTAGCGCCATTTCTCCACGTCTCCCCCGATGCCGTGCAGGGACGACCCCTCTTTGGTTCTTTGACGAAGGCCAGGCACGGGACAGGGGGTGGTGACGTCAGCGTTGGGGGATTTTGATCGGTGAAGGTAGCCTGCGCACACTGGAGTTGCAGCCAGGGAAGGGACCAACTGTTTGAGGCGTAATTGGAGAGCGGAAAGTGCAAGAAACATACCGCTGTACTTTGAGGTGCTTAGGTACCTAAGGTAGGTACCTAGTATGGCTAAGGCACTATTTGGTACCTCACATCTCCTGGCCCTGGGAAGCACAGGGCATGGAGCATTACTACAGTAGGTCCGCTCGGGTTGCAGACGTCAGTCAAAGCCCCTCCAAATATCCAATGCGTACACGTTGCTGCGTATCATACCTTTCACGGCCCTAGAACAATACCTAGCCCATGGGACCGACCGACTGATCCCAAAGCCACGTCCATCCCCGTCAATTTCTACTATTTCACTTCCGTACTCGCTTTCTTTTTTAAGCCACACAATCCGCATCAAAAAAACCAGGCCTACCGTAAGAAGTTCTCAATCTTGCGTAGTAATCTATCTTCAGGCAATTAAGCACCACAGCCTACCAACAGCATTTACAAGGTTACTCCAGAACACGCCTTCATCCTAACGCCTCGGCACCTGCGGACTACGGCACGCATCGCAATTCTTTCAGCATTTGGCAACTCGACAAACCATCATACCTACCCGACATCCTGTCGTCGAAAAAATCAGACGGTCTGCTCGGTTGCTTGGCCTAGGCAATGACATTTCCAACAAACAACGCGTAGTACCGTTTCCTTAGCCCGATCTTCCTGCTTATCGCCACAAACAAGATCAGGATGGCGCCTCACCACGAGCCTTTCAAAGCACTTGCGCCTATCAAATGGGGTGCCGTCGAAGAACAAGATCCGAAAGACTTCCTCCATGCCGTCTTCTCTGAAGCGCAGACGATCATAGACTCCATCCCCGTCCCCGCCGCTGTTAAGCAGGCTGCGACGCAGACGACAGGACGCGCCCGCTCTCACACCGACCCGCCCCAGCACGTTGCTGACATCAACCGGACGCTGTCTCAGCAGCGCCAGACTGCAGCTTCTCTCGCTTTGTCGCGCGATCTGGCCAAGGAGTGGAAGGAAGTCAAGGTCAATCCTCGGGATAACCCGCTTGCAATCAACGTCTACAAGCTCGCCGCCAAGGATGGCAAAGGCAGCTGGTTTGCGCGGCGTAGCGTCCACGATGGCCTCACGTTCGAAAAGTGGAGGCTCGGTCTCGAGAGGGAGTTTGCCGAGTCTATGAAGGTGCAGACCGGGCCTGGTGCCGGCGCAATCCGGGGAATTGGCGCGGAAAAGAGGGTGGAGCATCAGGTTATTGACGGCACAGGAAAGATGGAAGGTGAGCTCAGAGTGTGAATCCTGGCGAAAACATGGGTGGCTAACGATGGTGGTATGCAGTGTTTCAACTATCGGCGCAGTTTCCAGGTCCGACGGCTCCGAGAGACTTTGTTACATTGCTATTGACTACCGACTCTTCCGGCAAACCTCCTGCGCAGGAGGACGGAAGGCGACCGCTCAGATCATTTATGATAGTTTCGAAGCCTTGCGTACATCCCGAGTGTGCCGAGAGACAGGGTTACATTCGAGGCCAGTATGAGTCGGTAGAAATCATCCGTGAGATTCCATCGGACAAGCCTTCAATCACCCGCGCGAAGTCATCCATCGACCTGAGCCACGACAGCACACAGGAAAGACAGGCAGTCGCCGAGTCAATGGGCAGAGAAGCGGTATTGCGGGCAGCAAAGAAGGCGGGCGATGACGGCGGTCGGCAGCGTGGAGCGTCTGTCGATAGTGCCCCTGCAAGAGACGATGCTGGACACAATGCAGACGGTGTTGACGAGGAAGCGACGACTTCGATTGAGTGGCTTATGGTTACGCGCAGCGACCCTGGCGGAAACGTGCCCCGATTTCTGATCGACCGCGGCACACCCGGCGGCATCATTGGCGATGCAGCCAAATTCATCAAGTGGATGACTGCCAAGGCTGCAGGTAGCTTTGCGACCTCAGACGCCGAGCAGGAGGAAACGAAAGAGAGCGCCGTACAAGCAGAACACCGAAAAGTCGTATCTCCGATGGAGGTTGCTAAAGAGCCGACATCAAACCTGGTACCAGACCCGTCAGCGCAAGATGATGCGGTCCCGCCAAGTAGCAATGGCCTCTATGGTATAATCTCAGGGGCATTCGGGCTGGCCGGTTCTGCAGTTGCAAGCCGCCTTCCGAATGCCTTGCCCGGCATGTTCCAAGCGCCGAGCACTAACGGCTCGATAGCTGAAGAGGAGGAAGACGAGACGGACGAAGGCGATACCTCATCCATCGGCAGCTTCGCATCCGCCGTCGAGAAGACGGATGAGGCGCTGACTCCCCCCGAAGTATCACAGCCAGATGCGATGTCCCTCCATTCCTCCGGTTCTGGCGCAAATTCTTTGCACAAAACCACTTCTTCTCATCATGAGCGAGAACTTCGGAAACTTCAGGAGCGCCGTAAGAAGATGCAAGATAAGATCAATAAAATACAGGAGCGCATGTCTAGCAAGCGTGCAGAGGACTCGCAAAAAGATGCTACTCAGCTAGCCAAACTGCGCGAGAAGCACGACAAGGAGATTGCCAAGCAGGAAGAAAAGTATCGCCGCGAGCTAAAGAGACTGGAGGAGAGACGCGGACAAGATGAGCGCAAGGCTGAAGAAAGGCGGCGGAAGCAGGCGGAGAAGGAGGAGAGAGGAAACATGGCCATGGAGCTCGACCGAGTGAAGGCCGAGCGAGACGTGGCATTGAAACAGATCGAGATCTTAAAGGAGCAGATCGGAGACTTGCAGAGTCAGAATACAATGCTCGTGGCCAAGATGGGCCGCATGGGAGGTTTGAAGAGAGAAGACTCGGTATCGGCAGCGTGGAGCACATCCGGCGAGAAGATGGCGCAGAGCGTCTCCACTTAGGAGAAGGCCGTTTGCATACCATTCGTGTTGGTGGAAACTCGTGCATATGAGCCGGGAGGAGGACTGGATGTCCAAATTGCTTGCCACAAATGGGAGAAGACGAGGCACGATTTTGATCAGATTACAAGCATCGAATGGCGTTGGGGTTTCATAGCCTTTTTGACATTTACGTTTCGCCATTGAAAGCGTTGTATATGAAATGGCCGAAAACAAATCTATCTCTATAAACATCTATCGGTCTTTTCTTCGAGTCAATGTCCCAGCTTGTCTAAATCTATGACATGGCTAATTCTAGTAACAAACCATGCATGTCAATAGATTTCAGCCTCCGTAACGCCTCTCTCAACAGCTCAGCATTCACGTCTATTTTCACCAGTGCGCCGGCGCATACGATGATTCGCGCGCAAACAGCATACACATCCGGCTTCGAGGCGAATAGCAAAGGTCCATCTTCGGTATCTCCATCTCTCAAAAGCCCATCTACAGCGTACAGACCATCGACGGTCCACTGGGCCAGCTGATTGTGAAACTTCGACCTCGGTACGGATTCAAGAACGACAGCCCACCGTTGCGATTCGCGCACCTCATCGATGAAAAGGTTCTGCTCCTCAATCGCAAAGAGGGAATCGTCGGAGGGCAGTGCCTCGGAGATTTGATCCGCGGCGCTTGTCCATGTGGTTTGCGTCTGGCCCGTGAGGCGGGAAGCCAGAATGGCATGGAAAGACTGGTTGCTGGCATAGTTTGCCGACATGTAGGTCAGCAGACGAGAGGCCGCGTCCAGAGGTGCCAGTGCTTGCGAGAGGACGTGCCTCGCCGAGACGGATGCCAGGTCGCGGACTTCGTCATCGTCGTCATTCAGCGCGTCGTAAAGAGCTACGAGGGCCGGTAAGCGCGCCGCTTCGGCATCTTGAGTCGGTTCGCGGGAGACAACGGAGAAGAAGGAGGCCAGGGACGCAGCTGCTGCGATGCGGGTGTCAAACGCGGACGAGTCAGCGCCCGCCGACGACATCATCATGCCCCAGCCGCGAAGGGCAGAAGCTTGGGCATTCTTGCGGCACACGAGGGTTGCCATCAAGGGACCGCTGACGCGGATTATGGCGTTAGAGAGGTTGGGGTTTACTCTCTTGGTGTCGACGTCTTGCCAGAGGGAGATGAGTGTCTCGGAGGCGGGAAGGATGGATGGTAGATTCGCACTGAGGACGAGGTCGAAGGTCTCCGCGAGGTTTGTCAGAGCTGCAGCGCGGGCGTCAGGATGGGATGTTCCGAGGAATAGGTGGGTGTAGAGAATGGCGTAGGATGCTGCGTCTTCGGGTGAGAAATGGGGGTGACGGACTGAGGAGAGTGTTTCGAGGATGGTGATGGTTGCTTCGACGCTTGTTGCGCTAGTCGAGAGCAGGATCTCGCGGAGCGAAGAGGCGGTTGGGTGTGTGTGGACTGCGTTCACTGCGAGCTGGGTGCGTAGAAGAGGGCTTTGAGGGGATTTGGGAATTGAAGAGGGAATGGATGAAGGGGCGGAGAGGGTGAAGAGGGAAATGAGATTCTGGACCTCGAGGTAGGCCGCCCGGATATCGGGAGTGTCTGAGAATGAGCAGGGTGCAATGACTTCTAGTTTCTGTAGAATTTGGGAGAGGCGCGGAATGACGAGGGAGAGCTTTTTGGGGTAGACGTCTGAGAGACGCTCGAAGACGGCTTTCATTGTCAGGAGGCTGCCGTGGAGGCGATTGTTGAGGTTTGAAGATCCGGAGTTGAGAGAGTCCTGGATGATTTTCTCTGCTGCAATCACCCAATCGTCGTCGCGGAGGAGGAAGGAACAAAGCGCCCGGGCAGCCATCTCACGGACATGCCAGACAGGGCTTCCGAGGTAACCCACAACGAGATCGTAAAGCTCGTCACGGGAAGCTTCGGGCGGACCGGCGCGGCGGATGATGTCGAGAGCCGGGAAGACGGATTCAGCTGCAATGGTGCTCGTGCTGGGCTTCATGATCTCGCGGCCGGATCGGAGGAGGCTGAGCAGGACGTCAGGGAGAATGGGGTACTTGTGGTACTGGAGGCGTGTCGACCTGCCGTCCCAGCCTGCTTCCAGGGTGGTCTTGCTCTCATTCGTTCCGAAGAGGTTGTCCAGGAGACTGCGGAGGAAGAGCAGACCGCAGTTGCGGATCGCCCAAACCTCAGACTTGAGACTGCCGGCGGCGAGATCGAGACATTGTGGGATGTGTGGTGCGGACTTGCCGAGCTGAGTGATGAAGGAGGATTTGAACATGTCCTTCAGGCAGTTTAGGGCGTGTACTTGAGGGAGTTTGGTATCGTCTATCTCGGAGACGTAGGCTTCCTTGCGGGCGATCGTGATGAGTTCCTCGATAACTTGGTCGAAGGACGGATGAACTGCGTTAGCGGAGACGATTCCGGTGATCATTGCCGGAATACCCGCGGATCTGCGGGTGGTTGAAGCTTGGGCAAAGATACATTCCTTGGTGCCCTTATACCAGATGTCGAGCAGGGTTTGATCGACCTCATGGCCAGCTTTGGGGTCGTCGAGGTGCTTCACCAATTGGCAACAAGTAGCAAAAGACAGAGAGACCGTATTGAATGCGCCGCGGTGTCTCAGATTAGAAAGTTGGGTGAAAGTCAGATTTCCGATGATGTTGAAGAGATCGGTCGAAGGACGGAGCTTGCCCTGCTGAGGCTTTGACTTGAGGGGAAGGACCATGACGCGCATCAAGCTGCTGGATTCGTGGACTGCACGGAAACTGTAGCTAAGCAAATCCTTCGTGTCGAGACCTTCGAGATCCTCCAATTCTTGGGGCAGGTGACCTTCTGGAGAGTCGTCGCAAAGAATATCTCTGACAGCAGCCCAGATGCGTTGGCAGCATTTGACGGTGCGGTTTTGGAGCGTTGTTAGGGCTTGTATTTCAGAGTCGGAGAACTTCATCTCGGTGATGGCTTGCAGAATGTAGCGGAGCGAAGCGAAGTAGCCATGCACCGGTGCTTCCAGGACGGCTTTTCCAAGGTCAGCCTCTGCGAAGGAGATTTTACTCTCTAAGAGGTCGACCAGCTTGGAGATATGGGTAATCTGAGCATCTCTGCCGTTGTAGAATCTGAAAAGCAGCTCATTGGCACGAGCTACACCATCGGCGTGGTCAGCGCGGGCAGTGTCCCTGGCGATATGCTCGGATCTGGACAGGAATTCCTCCAAAGTTCCTACGACGCTTCGAGACTCGTCGTGGACGAGGCGCTTGAATCGATTGTCCGAAAGTAAGCTCTTGAGAACCCAAGTGCTGGCCTCGCGTACATCGTCGAAGGGATTCATGATGAGGTCGAGCAGAGTACGGGTCCATGTAGCGTCAAAGTGATCAAAGAATATGGCCTCGTCTGCTTCCGTTTCCCATGTTTTCGCGGAGTCGAACTCGAGCTTGAGGATGTAAATAACCGCTTTCAGCGAGGTGAAGTGTCGTTGGAAGGAAGCCGTAGGAATCAGCTCCGAGCGCAGAAAGCGGAGATACCACGCCAAGAACTCTTCGTGCTGCTTCAAGCTTTCGACAAGCTTCTCCTCAGGCCAGAAGAGGATATTAGTGCGGTGGTTTGCCTGCTTCGCTGGCTTAGGCGCAGGCCTGGGCTTACCATCGGGAGGAGGAGGAAGCGCGTTTATAGCCTTGACACGCGCCAAACTCTTATGCAAAATGAAGATGGCACCGCGATTTCGCTTGAACATGTCTTTCAGTTTACTCAGAACCTCCATGCGGAACTTTGCATCAGATTCTGAAAAGTAAGACTGGAGGTGCACCTGCAAGAGCCGAAGCGCCACATGGGAGTATGGTCTTGTTGTAGAGGCAGAGGCAATGATGAGCGAGAGGGCGAGCGAGCGAAGCTCGTGAGAAGGATGGGAGAGCAACTTTTCGAGTACTGCCTCTCCCAATATTACGGAAGACGTCTTCTCTTGGGCGAACGCACCTGTGTAACAATGATTAGCAAGCGCTGGTCCCCAAAGACGATAGACATACCAGGCTCTTCCACCATGCCGACCTTCTTGCCAACTTCCAATACCGCAAGGTTCAACTGTGCGAGAGTATCCCACTCGGCACTGGAGTCAGAGGCAGACCAAGAGCTGTTGATCTGCTGCAGGATTTGGATCGAGTCCTGGCGGTCATCTTTAAACAGGGGAAGAAAAACGTATGTCTTGACACCCTCCAAAAGCGATGGTGTAGCATCGATGGCTGACTGCACCCAACGGAGCCATGTCAATACGCTGAACTCGTCAGCACCCCCTGCTTGATGGGTTTTCAGGGATCTCTGGCGCAGAGCACGAAAGATGGTCACGACAAACTTGCCCGCGGTCGGACAAACGTAGTGCATGGTCATCCAGTCGAGCATTTGACGGAAAAAGTCCTGCCACAAAGCCATCTCAGACTCCCAACTGCACAAAGGCTGCGTCCGCTTGTAGCTTGCCGCAATATCTTCAACAGTAAAGATCTTTGAAGCAAAAAACTCCATAGCTTTGAGCGATGACTTCAGCAATGGCTTAGTAGACTGCGGCCCGATGATGGAAATGAGGGTATCAAGAACGGTCGTCTTGATTAGCTCAGCGATTGCCGGATCGGGATTGCGCCGCATCAGCGACGGCAGAAGCTCCAAAACCAACTTCATCGAGCGATGCTGTTCCGTCTCGTTCCACTTGATGAAGAAGTTGAACAGACTCAAGCTGGGCTCCTTTGAAAAAGCCCATGCTTTCAAGGCGGGTGTGTTGGATTTCGAGCATTGCTCGACGAATCCGCATAGCTTTACGCAGGAATTTCCAGAGACTCCTTTTGGCTGGGCGGCCAAAGATAGCAGATGGTCAAACACATCTTGCGCGAGACTAGAGGGCCACAAAAAATGTCAACTATTTACATCTTCTAAAACAGCTTGCAATTTTGTTAAATATCTCTTACGCAGTCCATGACTCAGCCGGTTGTTCTTCGACCCATTTGACCAGGTCGGTTGGGTTGACGAAGCTCTCGTACTTGGGGGTGGTATCTTGCTTCATCGCGATCTCATAACGTAGGGGAACAGCGACTGAGGTGAGTCGAATGAGGGGCACAGAAGCGAAGTATTGGCCGAATGAGTGACAGGGGTGTCAATCCTCAGGCTATCGATGGCGATGAAGGCGTACACCCGGTCCAGACTCTTGTTCGTCCGCTAGATCCTACATAAAATGCCAATGCAAGATGAGTCGTCAAAGACAGAAGAATGCTGTACCGCGGAGTGACTTGCAATGAATTTTCACCGAAGGGCACAGCCATTGACTCGGGCGGCCGGCGTAATACTCACACGGTAAGTACCTGAGGGAGGTATCTTTTTTCAAGGAGCGCCAGCCAATCGCCTGCGTCTCTGGGAACGACAAGCGCACGAGCCACTCCCACAAGCGACGGACCCCTCTGCCCTAATTAAAAGGAAAGCCGCCCCGCCAAAACTTTTCTGGCTTTTCTTCTCTCTTCCGATCCATCACCCAATTCCCTTCAACATCTACCGTAAGCACCAGATACCTGGGAGATATCGTCAAGATGTCGAAAATTACGGTTGCCAACGTCCGCGCTCAGGTTGGTGAGCTCCTCGAGTACTCCCTCGAGACCAAGAAGCGCAACTTCCTCGTCAGTAACCCCCGCAACGATTGGTGCAACGAGAATTTCTCAAATATAAACCTTGCGTCATCGGCCCTTCCGAACCTCCGGCCGCTCGCTAACACCCATCGCAGGAGTCTGTCGAGCTTCAGATCGGCCTCAAGAACTATGACCCCCAGCGTGACAAGCGTTTCTCCGGCACTGTCCGCCTGCCGACCATCCCCCGTCCCAACATGAGCATCTGCATTCTTGGTGACCAGCACGATATCGACCGTGCCAAGCACGGCGGTGTTGACGCCATGTCTGCCGACGACCTCAAGAAGCTCAACAAGAACAAGAAGTTGATCAAGAAGCTCGCTCGCAAGTACGACGCCTTCGTCGCTTCCGAGACCCTGATCAAGCAGATCCCTCGTCTCTTGGGTCCTGGTCTGTCCAAGGGTATGTCATTTCCACGTTCGCAAACAGGACGCAGTTGCTAACACATTCGCAGCCGGCAAGTTCCCCACCCCCGTCTCCCACGCTGATGACCTCACTGGCAAGATCAACGAGGTCAAGTCTACCATCAAGTTCCAGCTGAAGAAGGTTCTCTGCATGGGTGTCGCCGTCGGTAACGTTGGTATGACTCAGGAGCAGCTTGTTGCCAACATCATGTTGGCCATCAACTACCTCGTCTCCCTGCTCAAGAAGGGCTGGCAGAACGTCGGTAGCCTTACAATCAAGGCTACCATGTCTCCCCCCAGACGCCTCTACTAAACGCACTACCAGTTTTCTGCGGCGCCTGTGGTAGGGTATCGTCTGGGCTGCGTCCTTGCGCGCTTGTGATGAGTGTGCGGGGAGGCGCGCTGGCCTAGGAAGGGAAAGGATCAAGGGCAATCATAGAGAGCTCTGCGCTCGGATTAGGAGATGGCCAATACGATATCCCTTTTTCCGACCTTGACTTGTGCCATTGGATGTGTGATTTCTTTCAACAACATTGTTGACCATTCATAACTAGAATTTTCGTCTTCGAAGGCTGTGTACTACTTTCTTGCAGCAATATCATGTCCCGCATTCCGTGTCCATCGATATTTGAGCATCCGGTCCCAATCCTCTCCGGTCAATTTTCCGAATACTGGATCAAACACAAAATGCCAAGATTTCGCAGTTTGTTTACAATCCCCTCATGACTGGTCATCAATTCCCACCGTCTTCAGCTCCCCTCAGACATCCCTCGACAGCAGTGTAGGTGGGCCGTAACTCGCCAGTAGCGGCAGCATCCTTGGCAGCCTGGTCCGCGACATGATTCCACTTTCGGGGGATGTTCCACAGCAGGACTCTCATTCCCATGTCGTGCAGCTCCTTGACTCTTAGCAGCAAAGCATCCCACAAGTCAGGATTTTTCACATGCTGGCCACTACTCAGCCGCCATCCCTTGCGGATCCACGCACGCACCCAGTCCGTCGCTCCATCAACAACGTACGTCGAGTCTGTTGCGATAACGATGCTGTTGAAACCCTCGCCAGGCCAGTGACGGAAGTGTAAGGCAGCAATAACAGCACGTAGCTCGGCGCGGTTGCTCGTGTGCTTATACACCTTGCCATCAGCACCATGCTCTTCAAGACGAAAGGCGACGGCTCCGTTGCCCTCGGAACTCGCTGGTTCGAAGACAAAAGCGCAACCGGCTCGGGCATTGTCGCCACCGTTGTCCAGACAAGCACCGTCGGTATAGACGAGGAACTCCGATTTGTTGCGGCGGTTGATAAAGCGTGTGACGGGCGGTACAGACTTCTTGCCGACACCTCGGGGAAAAAGATCTTGTGGAGTAAGAGGATTATCATTCTTCTCTATGAACCTGGCGGGGATCACGTAGCGTCCACCTCCATCCGAAGACTGGGAATTGATGCTGAAACTGGGACGATCCTCATTCCGGCGGCGTCCGTACTTGCTGTTGGCAACGTCGTCGAGGGTAACGTCTCTGGGGAACTTGGAGTCGAGGTCGAAGCCGAAGAGATCGTCGTCAGAGTCGTCAGACCAGACATTCCGGCCCTCAAAAAAGCGGCGTTCAAGACGCTCGAGCCCACCTTCCTCGTTCTCATCGTCGTAGCCTGATTCAACTTCAAGGCTGAAGTCAAGGCAGCACCGGCCGCAAACGACTTGATGATGATCCGCACAGACAGTGATGGTCCGCCCGTTGGGCAGGTCGACGTAGTCAATATCTGGTCTCTTCATGATTGCACACCTGTTGGTATCGGTGAGATGGAGGAGTAGAAAAAACTTTTAGATGAAGGTTTAGTTCGGGAGGGGGAGTAAATAAGGGTTTGTTTGAAGGAAGGCCCTGAGGAAGCTAGTTCTTGCGATACCCTAAACCTGGAGGCTTAATCAGGGCCAATCAACATCAAGTGTCGTGCGCCTGCTTTGTCCCTGAAAACGAGCCCCCGATCGCCTAGCAGTGCAAACATGCAGGTCGAGTTTCCATCGCTGTGTCCCACGTACCTCTCTCAAAATAAGTCAGCCAGGCAAGTTGCGGTGGAATGTAGGCAATTAAGCTATGAGCTGGGACCGGCTGAGGTTTTCCGGCAAAGCAACTATAAATCCGGGCTCTATGGCCCCCGCAGCACGCGTCGAGGACTTCGTGCAGACTCGAAAACAGCCCGGAAGCCAATTGTTTTGGGCGAAGGCATTCTCGGTCAAGAATCACCAGTCCCAGCTATTCAGATTGCGGGAGTGCGTCGACAATATGACTACTCCAAACCAAACACTGTGCCCACAAGAAACTGTCTGCAGCGTCGCATTTCTCAAGCGCAAGCCCGGTTTGACCCAAGAAGAATTCTATCATCATTGGGAGAAGGTTCATGGGCCGCTTGTGCGGCCCTGGGCTCTGAAACATGGCTTCATATCCTACACTCAGGTACGATGCTTCATAAACCGCCTCAGGATCGCCGGAACTAATCAACACAGGTTCATTCCGCAGACTCGTTCAACAAAGGATCGATGCCCATAGGGCCGGAATCTCGCCAACCCAATGTCTTGGAGGATTTTGACGGTTGCGCTATCTTTGAGTTGCCCAGTTTCGAGGTTTTCGCTGCTGCATTCAAAGACGAATACTACCTCCAGGTCATTGAACCGGATGAGAAGAACTTCATTGACAAGAAGGCTGGAGTGGTCAGGTCGAAGGGAGATATGAAGAAGATCGTATGAGGTGAACTTTTCGGATTCATTTAATCGCAAGGGAAATCTTAAGTACCAGCAAGATGCATTGGGAAAGTTTTAAGCCGACATACATTCGGCAAATAATAACAGACCGATGAAGTCCTAATTGATCTCTCCATTCCGATTATGCCTTGAGTTCCATCCCTCCACGTTTCTATGTGACAGTTCTTGTCTGCTTTCATCAATATCAACGCCCCCTTAGTTGGATTCGCCATAGCATTGGGCCAGGCCAAAGATTGAAAGCCTCTTCATGCGTGATCTCGTACCCATCATCTAGAAAGCCGAAATCGTACCGACGCACTAAGCTGGCAATAAGCATCGTCTGCTCAATGTACGTAATGTTTCTCCCGATACAGCCGCGGGCTCCGGTGCTGAAGGGTATAAAGAAGGCCTGAGCGTCCTTCCTGCCTTCCATCAACCATCTTTCAGGCCAGTGATTTTCAGAATCTGGGAAGAACACCGCGTTTCTGTGGGCTGCGTATATAGGCACAGCGACGATGGTGCCTCCTTCAATTAGATGGCCGTCGATGACGTGCCCTCCAGGGGGTGTTACTCGATGTAGACCGGCACAGACCGGTGGAATTAGACGAAGTGGCTCGTCAAGATAGGCGCGTAGGTAGGGTAGTTTCTTGACACTGGGATACCTGGGCACGCCGTCTTCGAGTATCGCGTTGGCGTCTACTTCTTCCCCGAGTTTACGGAGTGTTTCTGAGTTTTTGAGAAGGAAGTACATGGCATGCGTCAACGCAATGGCTGTGGTGTCTGATCCGGCGTCCACTGGTAGATGTCAGTTCACTCATCTCGCTGATTTATGGCAAGAGACGTGCTTACGTAGAGTTCCCATGTCTCCTTCAATTTCAGCAACTCCTAGGTTCTGTGCACGGCCAGACTTGTCCTGGAGCAGAAAGGTTGCTAGGTCGTCTAGGTATTCTCCTCGATTGTACCTCTGTGCGCGCTGTCGGACGAGGTGCGAGAGCAAGTGGTTGAAGTCTTCTCCAACCTTCCAACCCGAGCGGAAGAAACTCGGCATATTTTGCAAGATAGATTTCAGGATCCAGAGCCACGAAGACCAGACTATCATTGACGTGGCTCTCCTTGGTGCATGGAGACCGTCGAGGATCACGAATGGGATGTTTGGAATCCCGCAGAAGAATGTCGCATTTGGGAAGCGGCGGAGGTTCTTCCTGTCTTCAAGGTATGTGATTAATGGTTCAAGGACAAGGAGGGGAATGGTAAGTTATACTAGGAAGCTGATCATGATGGCATCAATGGATTGCTGATGAAATCTTAAAGTAAATGGAATTGTCATGCGGGCAGCGCATTATAGTAAAATCAGTAGCTTACGTCTCCATTTGGTTATGTACTTCTCCAGACTGCCTGCATTAGACTAACCGGTCGGTTGAAGGCTTCATGGTTTCTATTTGCTTACTTGATCGAGCAGATGTGTCCGCTGCTAGGCGAAGAACGCCCCCCCCCCCCCCCCCCACGACCCTTCTCATATTGTCTCCGAACATATAAATGGTCATCATCAAACAGTATCAGCCAGTCGGGAACCTACAAACCTCTGCCTCGATATCGTCCCGAGCTTGGTAAGTGGACCTAGTGGCTTTGAATCCATCTGCTAACACGTTTCAAAGCCGTAAATGCCGTTCACTTCACAAGAAATGTGAGTTGACCTTTCCAAACCAAGGCATTGATTCTGTCATGGTTCATCAATCCCCTGCTGCGCATGGTTGGGCACCCAGGTCAGGATGGGCCGCTGAGCATCGACAGGCGACTTCCGCACAAGGGACCAGACTTGTACAAACTGCAAGTCAGGGGGCGTAGTCTGTAGAGGCGGGGGTAACAGCGAGCTTTAGATTCGATTCAGTGACCTAAGTCGCCCTCCAGTCAAAGCTGCAGAGTCGAGCAGATCATCTGCAAGCGCTGCGACAAGATCCCGGGATTCTGTTCGCAGTTCTCGCAGTTTCGGCCAGATACCTTGAAGCCGTCGGCTCAGACAAATTTGGCTCTAACGAGTATGAGCGGGAATGTCTCGACATTCTGATCCCCATGCTAAATCAGCAAAGCATGGCGGAGCTACAAGACGATGGTGTTCTCGTGTCGGAGTTGTTACTGAGACTCCTCGATGAGATGACCGGCAAGTCTCAGCTCATGGCCTTCTGAAACATGGTATACTGACTTTGAACGATAGACCCGGCCGGCAGCCATCCGGTCATCAGACACACCGTATCAGCACCTTTTCTCTTGGGAATGAGACAAAACAGCTCACGCCACAGCGGGCTGGGAAACGCAGCAATGACAATAGTCCCCAGACAGGAGATCTTAGGAGCCAATATGGTTAGGCGACCCGTGGAGTTGCTTGGTCACGACTGTGGCATAGATGTTGGTCTAGGGCCCGCGTCAGACGTGATATGGGCGCACAGGATGACGGCTCATGTGGCTCAAGTCACCAACTACGCATACGGGAGTGAGTCTTGCACTCAAGAGGTTTGGGACTGCATTTGGCGATATCTAGAGGATTGGAACCATGCGAAGCCATCTTCTTTCGAGCCTCTGAACGAGTTTGAGGATGCAAACATATTAGAAGAAAACTCCAAATCAGGAAACCGAGAATCAGAAGCGAGGAGTTTCCCGGCGTTGTATTACTTGCAGGACTGTGCGGTCAGTGGGAGGCAGTATTTGGAAACTTTATAAGGTTGTACTACCAGCACATGATCCAAGGACCCCGAATCTGGGTCTAGGACGAGCGAGCTTTTTGAAGACCCAAGAAAACTGGATCAGGAGAGCGGTTCGTATCATCTGCGGTATCGGGCTATTCAATCAGGAATATGTTCCAGCTCGGGTCTTGGCGGGACTGGCAATTGGTATGACAGGTGAGCTATTCACAGGCACTGTTGAAGATTCTGTTGGAAGCTTAGAAGCACGTTGGATGGCCATGTCTCAAGGTCAGTCCTAGTTTGCAGGAGTTCTGGGGGTCGGATAAGGGGAATCCGAGTTGATCTTTAGGTCTAGCTGCTCCGTTCTCGACCCGGAGGACTGCAGACTCTGCAACCCGGATATCCCAACCGCTTACTGTGTCAAGTGTGAAATATGTGTACAAAAGGTCGGAAGACTCATGTGCAGTAGAATGTCTATTCGATCCATGCCAAAATCGATCTGGAGACAACGACTTACTGAGGGAGTAAACCAAGAAAGACCATTTTGCGACCAGATACTGCCACTTCGTGAACCGCTGCGCTGCCCATGATTCATATCATCAAAGTAATCTCAGTCCAAAAAGCAGCAGCCGAGTAAGTGATGATCGGAGTTCCCCCCCCCCCCGGGTTCTATTCCGACACGCGGTTCTGTTGGTGCAGGCTTTGTGAGTTACTGACTCGACTGTGATAACGAGAACGGGGTTCCTACCGTTACGATGATCTCCCTGCTTTGGTCTCGTCTAAATGCTTTGACTAAAACGCTCGTAAAGGAACTTCTACCCTTGGATCATCTCAGTCATAGCAGCGGAGCTCGTGATCCTGAACGGCATCTTAGCCAGCCACGTTCATACTCGTCTCCCCTCTCTCATCTTCTGGCCGGAGTTATCACTGTTCTGCAGCACACATCAATTTGCGTACAGGTACAGATATCAGTTGCAGTCAGATGCGGCAAATGTACTCGTGACTCAAAGCCCGGGCGGGGCGTTCATCTCATCGGAACATTGAACTAGGTAGGAAGGAATGATGAAGGAGCAAACTTGTGGGGAGCCGCCATCTTTGAGTTAGACTGTTCGGGTACGATGTAATCTGCAGCAAGTTTGTGCCTGAGCAAGGATGTTCTCCCACCGCCTGTTTCACACCTCGAATGTTTGCACCTCTGATTGTACTTCCTCACTGCAGCCGAGTCCGCTTTATTTCACGGCTTCGTATTATACCGCAGAGGGACAAATGAAATGGCCAGCTCACCACGAACACGTGGCACACCGCCCAAGAGGCGAAGGCACCGCAAGCAAAATTCCCCTCAGTCGAGCCGCATCCTTCGAGAAGCTGCGGCCGCCCCTCGGCATGGAATTGTTGAAATCGATGCACTTCAAAAAGTAGCCAGACCCTGGCATGGTTGCCCAGGACGATGTTGCTGACGTCTTGACTTTGACATAAAATAAAATAAACCAGTTCGGGCGATCAGTTCAGGCGGTCTCGTGTCGATAAGAGAGCTTCCAAGTTCCGTCCTATCGATAAACTCCACGCTAGCTGCCCGCTGTGGGCCCAGTGCGACGGCGCCAAGGGCGACCCGGTTACCCCGCGCAACCACTGCTGCAGGTCCGTCTGGTCAGCGAACAAGCTGATGAGCTCACAGACAGGGTCAGCCCGTTCTCTTTTCTTGGAGAAATCTAGTCTCACCTGGTTTCTATCTCAGTGACAAGTCTTCGGGTTCATCTTGAAGATTTTCTTTGTCCCAACCTCTCGAATTCAAGAAAACAAAGCGAAGGTTTTCGCCGCTTCATGAGGTTTTGCCTACACGCAAACACACCGAAATCCCCCACTTAGTCCGGCCGGCTCACTGACCGACTTTCGGGAAACCCTCCCCCAACACAAACGCATTCCGCGGGGGTTTTTCTTTTGAGAGTTGAGTCGGCCACCATCGAGACACCCACTACGGTCTTGCGCATTCCTAAAAAACTCCGCTACCGACTGAAGGACTCCTTCACCCGTCGTCGCCATCATGGCGCCGGCAGAAGGGTTCTCGGCGCCGGGCGTCGCTACCTACGACTCCAATACCATGACGGTCGGCGACGGAACCTGGGATTTTGAGAAGAATACCTTCCTGCTGCCTAACCTTCAAGGTCTCAATTTCGAGACGATGCAATACAATGGTACGTGTTCAAGAGTCGACCCCTGACCAAGCGATTCGACTAACACGGACTTCTTCCAGGAATGGGCAATCGCTTCTCAACAGTCGCTCAATACCATACCCTCATTCTCGCTCACGGTGTCATGGGAGCTATCGTCTTCCTGTTCATCGTCCCGATATCTGTCCTGATGGCCCGATTCTACACGAGGAAGCCTGGCTACGCCATACCCTACCACGCTCAACTGATGATCCTCGGAGCGCTCATGCTCGTCGCCGTTTTCACCCTAGGCTGGTTCGCCGTTGGACCTGAACGAAGCTGGTCAAACCCGCATCACGCGATCGGCTTGGCCATCTTCATCATGTTCCTCCTTCAGATAATTGGTGGCCGACTTGTCAGAGGAATTCGAGGGCGCTCGCTCAGGAAGATGATTCATCGCTGGAGTGGACGGCTTATTGCTCTTCTCGGCGTCATCCAAGTCCCTCTTGGATTGACACTCTACGGCTCTCCAAAGTACACCTTTATTCTCTATTCTCTGTGGATGACCTTTTTGCTCTTGCTCTATTTCATCCTCAGTTACCGAGCTGAAGGTGATGACCGTGGTCGAGAGACGTACATCAGTGGAGGGCGCTCTGAAGGACCGAGCGGCGAATCTTATGACTCAGAGTACTACAGCGATGTTCACACGGAAAAGTCCAAGGGCCACAAGTGGGTGGCGCCTCTTGCTGCCGGCGCCACTATTGCAGCGTTGTTCAGTCGAAAGAAGCAGAAAGAGAAGGAGAAGGAGCTTAGCCGGGAGAGATCAAGGAGCCGCAGCCGAGGACCTGAAGTCATTGGCTCTAGACGGGAATCGACAAGCTATCTTCCCTCACGCAGGGGGTCTGCCAGTTATTTCGAGGATGAAAAGTACACCGATGTCGATTCTCGCCGCGATGACAAGAAAGGAGGCGGTTTCATGCAAAAGCTCTTCGGTCTGGGCGCTGCTTTTGGTGCTGGGAAGCTGTTGTCCAACGCGATGAAGAAGAAAGAGAAGAATCGTCCCGACGACGAAGAGTATTCCGCTGTCTCGACAGAAACTCCACGACGTCGACCTAGCCGAGGCTACCCTGCCCAAAGCGAGTTTACCGACTACACCGACTGGACCGAAGACACTCCTCCTCCAGCGAGACGTGCCCCCCGCGATGGATCCATCCTGCCACCTCCTGGAAATCCGGTAATGGCTGCCCAGGCTATCAGTGCCGCCGAGTCACGCACGAACCGACCTCAAAATGCCAGAACTCGATCCCAGTACAGCTTTGAGGACTCCGAGTACTCGTCCTATGTCAGCCCATCCAGGCGACCGGATGACGTACCCGCCGGCGCTGCAGGTGCGGCCAGCAAGGGTATTCTGTCCGGACTTGGCCTCGGATGGTTTGCAAAGAAGTTGGCTGACCGCAAGAACAAACGCGCCGAGGAGCAGAGGCTCAGAGAGGAAGAAGACATGCGTTCCGGGGTCACCGGTTCCCGATACACAGGAGACGGCCTCTCATCCCCGTCTCGTGACAGACGTTCTGCTCGCCGTGCCAGTGGACGCCGCCCGAGACCTCCTATGTCCGCCATAAGCACAGAGATCACAGAGATGACCGAATCTTCTGAACTTGAGCCCCGTCCTCCGGGCACAGGCTACGGAGGACCCCCCATGCCACCGTTTTCCGCCGGACCGCCACCCCGAACACCTCCTGGAGCCGGCTACCCCGATTCAGTCAGCATGCCCTCGATGCCCCCCGACTCTCGCGGCATACTCCACCGTGGTTCTGAGACAGACGCTTACGGCTCACCTCCTCGTCGACGCGACTCATCAAGACGCAGGAGGAAAGGCGAGGAAGCAGCAGCAGCCGCCGTAGCCTCAGCCAGTGCCCTCGCAGCGAGGGAAGAGTCGCGCCGCCGCGCAGAATCCGAGCGCATGGGCACCTCCCCCTCAGCTCCCGTGAGCGTCAAAGTCCGAGTCCATGACGATAAAGACAGGAACGTCACTCTACGAAGACTAACCGAGGAGGAGGCAGCCGCCTCCAGACGCGATCATAGAAAAAGACGCGGCTCTGTGAGCACTCTTTCCGCAACCGAAGTTGGTAGCGGACGCCGATACCGCCGCGATTCAAGCCAGAAAAGAGCAGAAGCCGCAGCCGAGCAGATGGCCGAAGCAGGAGACACTCTCGCACCCCCGAATCCTGC
The DNA here is from genome assembly GCA_036785495.1 of Colletotrichum neosansevieriae. NCBI lineage: Eukaryota > Fungi > Ascomycota > Sordariomycetes > Glomerellales > Glomerellaceae > Colletotrichum > Colletotrichum neosansevieriae. The sequence goes on along the minus strand of JAVHLV010000049.1, from coordinate 61,648 downwards.
CTTCGCCGCTGGACGCAAAACGAAGGACTCCGCGTACTACTCCGGGCCGGCAGCAGCGGGCGCCACCGTCTCCAGCATCGGCAGCGAGCACACACACGGCACCTGGAGCCAGTTGAGTCCGTCTCCCGCCGGACCCGCCGCCGGACCCGGATCTGCTGCGGCGGATAACCGGCGCAGGAGGAGGCAAGAGCGCAGGCGGAGCAGCGCGGCGAGCCAGGCGCGCCCGACGGGTCTGGACATGTTCGACTAGGACAGGAGATAGAGAACGGTAACGGTTCACGACCGAGACGACTCATTGATGTAACGCGCGAGCGCCACCCTGCGGGCGGTAAGTGTGATGACAGGCTATCTGGCCTTTTTCTTTTTTTTCCGAATTCGCAAAGACTCGTTAGACTGCGTCCGAGAATGCCACGACTGCTTCATCTTCATATTCAGGAATGTGTTTCTGAAACCGGACAGACGATTAAGAACCAAAAAGAAAGAAATTGCATTGGGTCGGTGTCCTTCTTGCTGCCGCCGCTAGAGCGGGATCCGAAAGGAGTTTTCAGGGTGTGTAGTGATCTGGCTTGGCATTTGGTTCTTTCCTGCTTTTTTGCTCTCTCGGTAATTGCGCGATTTCCCCCTCAACGCTCTCACGAGTTTATGGAACGAAAGCAAAGCCTGTTGTTTTGTGTGTTGTATGTATGTACGGAAAGAATTGCGACCATCTTACCATCGACGGGACGATTGTACGAAAGACACGTTGTGGGTAGTTGCCTCTGATTGGAAAAACTCTTGCGCAGAATCATAGCGTCTATGAAGGTCGTGACTGAAGAATTTTGATTTCGTGATGATGCTATGTCGTATTGGCTGCGCGCCTTGTTTCATTCTAAGCAGTAAGTGTGCTGGTTTTCTTGCGTATGGTAAAAATGGTCTACACCTCTTGATGCCGCCAATACTGTCTAAATGCCGCTGGTGGGGGAGAAACACATTCTGCCGCGGGTTGCCTGGACATACTTGAAAAAGCCTTTCGCCATAAAAGAAAGAACAGGGAGTCGGCAGAGCGCTCCCGCTATCACATCATCGATATATCCAGAACTCCTCGCATATTCCCATCCCGATTCCAGGGGTTATCCTTTTCTCGCCCCCTTTACTTCCTAACGCCAAACGAGTGAAATAAGGCGCAAGTATCTCAGTACTCGGCGCCCCCAAAGCTCTTGTTTCTTGTGAGTGTAGCGCGCTTGATGCTCACACGCGGTAGCTGCTCGAAACTCTTATTGCGTGTGTGAGAGGTTCCGGGACGACTACCTGCGCCGGCGTTGTCGCCCTCTTCCGCCGCGATCATGGCGTCTGCGGGGAGCGTGGAGCTTTCTTTGATGGCGGCCACAAAGAAGGATGAAATCAGCACGGCAATACCTCCAAGGGCTAGAACAATTGCCATTGAGTGATCACCTGGCGTGCCACGGGGCTTCTGCCAGATGCGGAAGATGACACTGGAGCCAACGGTGGCGATGATTTGAGGGGCGGCGATGGCCATGTTGTGAATGCCAAGAATGACTCCAGCTTGGTCTTGTTCCTCACCTTCGCTGAAGTCGGATCGGTTCGAGTCGGCGATAGAGTTGAGATAGGGCGAGGCGGGTCCATCGGCGCCCCTACTCGGGCTCGCCTGTCGTTGCCTAGCAGCGCGAAGCATTGCGTCTCGGCGACTGATCTCGGCGCTGATGATAGCCCATGGAGCCCATAGAGTCATGGCCCAAGTGATGCCTACCAGGCCGATGAGTGCCGTAGCTGCCTCGACAGTGCGCACAATGACGGTGCAGAACATGGCGCCCGAGAAGAGCCACAGAGAGGCAAACCAGGCTCTCTTGAGCGTAAAGCCCGGGATTTGTAGTCGATCCAGGATGGAAGGCTTCTCGTCGTCAAAGTCTTTTGGGACGCCATCTGTTTCGCCGGGCACATCGCATACAACGGGATGACTGTCGTAGGTAGGGGCAATGAAGAATGGGAGGAACACGTTGGTGGCCAGGCTGACGATTGAGTTGATGAGCAGAGCAAAAGTCCCGACTCTGGTAGCGCGCTCGTAGAGTCGGTCGAGCTCCTCCGGGGTCATGTGCGGGTTCTGCTCCAAGTATGGCTCGACGTAGATCTCACCAATGTACGAGGAGGTGTAAAAGAGCAGAGGGAAGAAGCCAACCCAAGCACAGAACTGCACTTGGCAAACTCGCTTAATCTGAGGCGGTAACCGCTTGATGGAGGTGAAGATCTTTCCGAAGAATGACAGAACGCCAGCCTTGTCTTGCGACGGCGGCCCGTCAAGTCGAGGGTCTCGCTCGTGAATCAAGGTCGTGCTCACGACAATGGTTGAAATCAGAGCGATGCTGGCAATGGCGCACAAAACCTTGAATTGGGTGTCGCCCAAAAACCAGAGGTATTTAGGCAAGTTGACGTAGCCTGCAATGTATCCAACAATATTGCCAAAACCCGTGATACGACTTGCCATGGCATTTGCAGCCTCTTGTTGGTGAGGTGGGGCGCAATCAACGATGAAGGCTCGGATTGCGGCCTGAACGGTGTTGATGGCGAAATCGAGGACGTAGATGCCGATTACAGCTACGACGATGATAGCATTCTTGACTCCTTGTGATTCCTGGTCGACACCAAAGAGACCCAAAAAGCCGCCGACAATTTCCCTTGTCCAGGCCAAGAACATCAGGGATATGATGGTCGCCATGGCTCCGCCGAGCATGAACGGTTTCCGCTTGCCCCAAGGCAGTCGGCAATTGTCGCTAAGCATGCCGACATAGGGCTGAACCAGAGTGCCGGTAAGCGGACCAGCAATCCATACCAAAGCCATCAATGACTTGCTGAGCCCCAAAGAGAGTAGGTATGGTGATCCGTTTGACAGTTCGACAGACCATGCGATTTGCAGACCGCCAATGCTGATCGTAAGAAGTAGCAGGTACCAGACGCTTTTCGTCTGTTGCAGGTCGTCCTGCTCCCCCATTATGGTGTTTCCATCAGTGAAGCCGTCATCGTCGCTTCGTGGGGATAAAAGCGGTGAGCGTTCGGAAGCGAACGCCTTGTCCCGGCCGACGGAACCGTTTCGAGCTGTGCTGCCAGACAGGTTGCGAGTCTGAGTACTCTTCGTCTTGGGTGGAGGATTGCTCTGTATCATGTTGGGCATAGGTCGGCCCCTTCTGGGGGATTGAGCTTTGGACGAAGTCATCTTCAACCAATATCTAAACGGGCGCAGCGGTGTCGTTTGGCGATGTCGGACCAAGACCCATTAGTGGGCGTCAGGGAAAGTCGGTGTCAAGTCGTAAGTTCGTCTCAAGTTTGGGACATAGGTTGGCAAGCAATGCGTAGTTAAGAGAGGCTGCGATTGACTCGCAGAGATGCAAGAGCTGGCCAACGTGGTCACGTCAGGCAGAAAGACGTTGTGCTGTCACGCGGTCAAGTAGGAGGATGCCACGAGACCTCAAATTACGAGCTGGCTGGTACAGGGTGATTCGATTTCTGACGATGACAGTTCGCGCAGCAGGAACTTGCGTCATTCGCTGGATGACAACTGCGCCCTGGCGGAATGACCAACTAAAAATGCAGGACGGTTCCTGATTCGACTCCGGTTATGCAGTTGAGCCTGGCGAGAACGAAAGAGATACGGTACCGCGGATCGAGATGGTGTACTAGGTAGGGTTGCGCCGGAATGTATGCCACAGGGGGAACCAGCTGGGTAAAGCTGGAGACTTGACAGAAGCGGATGACGGGAGAGCGGCAGCCAAAACCGGTTCGTCTGGCAGGGGCGGAAACCCAATGTAAGGGGTGGAAGGGTGGCGTGCAGGTGAATGGTGCGAAGCCGAGGGAGAGCCGTGATGCAGCTCACGCTGTTGGCACCGGACTGAAGGGTGTGTGGTCCGCTGGACACTGGACGCTGGTGATTCTAGAGATGATTAGGCTGGTCGGACATACACGTGTGGGAGCGTAAATGTAGCTTGGCTAAAAGAGGGAAACGTTCGTATTTATCTGTGGGTTTGTCATTGGGCGCTGGAATTGGTGGAAGCTTCCGTAACCAAGAGCGCTTGAGTTTCGGGAGAGGGGCCTAGGTACCTAGCGGACACAAAAGCTGGTCACGATGGCATCGTACAGAGTGCAATGAGTGAAGGACGCCTTGCTTGCGGTTCGAGCCCCCATGGTACCCCCGCATGTCGGTACGTCATGGCCGTAGCTCCTTCTCCGGACCCAGTATGACTAATGTTTTCTTGCAGTACCGCCAAGAACAACATAAGATGGTTCCTCTTCCAGAGGATGACAAACAGAAGCAACCTTGATTCCATATTTACCTCCATCCATCGTCTTATGTATAAGCCTCGTGCGCGACGCATAACGGACTCTTCAAGCAGGTACGGTAGGGCGAAATCTCACCTATACCCTCACCAGAGTTGCTTCGTGTGGGAGAACAGCAGCGCCCCCCGGCTGACGGTGCCATCCACCCGGCTACTGATCCTCACGAGCATCCGGTCAAGTGCTACCCCAGCTGCCCAACGGGACACCCAACTGAGCCCTGATGTGTCAGATGTCTTGCTGGGCAGTGCGCCATCCTCGACACCCTCATCCGACGGTATCTACGACCTCCCCAAAGTCGCCCGCAGTCTAGACCCGATCAGGCAAGGAGAAGACACGTGCCGTGTCAGGATGAAGTCATGTCTCAATCGGCTAGACTTGAGTCCCCGATAATGCAATGAGTAGATATTTTGGTTATGCGATACCTCCTAAGCCAGCTTTACCGCTGAAGCAGACAACTTGGCGTCCAGACGAACAGGAGAACGACCCGCGTCGTTGCATCACGTATCAGCGTCCCACAGCCCCGTCTAACCTGGGAGCTCCAAGTGCTGAGGTTGTGTCCCTTCAGCAGTACCCGGTACTTTCAAGATCTGCGCTTGGCGCTCGACTTTCCCCCAAAAGGCACTAACATCTGCCCGCTCCAAGTTGTAGCTCTACCACCCCGCCGAGGCTACGCAAGCAAAACCTCCAGTCAAACTTCGGCCGGCCAATCACCAGACGGTGTCAGAGCCACCGCTGCGCAGCCTCCAGAAGTGGCTGGCTCCCGTCTCGCTACACCTGCACCTGCACCTTCAGTGGACACCTCTACAGATACTATCTCGACCTCGAGATCCGGCGCCATCAACAGCTCCCATACCTCCCCGTCGCCAGTCCAAAACCTCCGGCGAACGACCCCGCTTCGAGACTTCGCGGCGCACGACGAGCTGGCCTGTTCATGATCGCCATCCGCACTCCTCGGAGCTCACGTGCGAGCCGCCGGTCTGCCTGCTTTCCTGTTGATTCAGGATCTTACTTCGTCACCAACCCTTGAAGACCCTAAAAGCCTCAAGAACTGCGCTTCTCCATCATGCTGTCTGCAACGGATCTCGCGGGCACAGCCCTACGACTAGTTCGTACGTTAGCACAATCGATTCCTCAATTGCCTGTACAGAATGCGCAAGCTAATGAATATGTACTAGAACGTGCTACCGAAGAAGGCGATCCCGAGAGTAAGCTGCGGATGCGATCTCGCTCTCCCATCAACCGCGGCTGACAGAATAACATAGGCTCCGATGGCTCGCAGAAGGAAATCTTTGCCGCATGGGCACTCTTTATTTCCATCATGCTGCTCATCATTGCATTCCTCACGAGCTACTTCCTCCAAGAGAGAAAGATTGAGGCTGTCCATGAGACCGTCATTTCCATCTTTGCCGGTATGTCGTCCCCTTCACTTACTTGCGCAATTCCATTCAGTCTGACGTCCCTACACAGGAATGACTGTCGGACTCCTACTTCTTGTGACCTCCGGCGACTCGATTCGAAACCTCATTAGCTTCGATTACCAAATATTTTTCAATCTCCTACTACCGCCGATTATCCTTGCATCGGGATACGAACTACATCAGGCCAATTTCTTCCGAAATATGGGCACAATTTTGACGTTCGCCTTTGCTGGAACATTCCTGTCAGCCGTAGTCATTGGTCTCATCTTGTGGCTCTACGCGCTGACCGGAGTCGAGTCCATCAGCATGTCGTTCGTTGATGCTATTTCTGTTGGAGCGACCCTATCTGCTACCGACCCCGTGACCATTTTGGCCATCTTCAACTCGTACAAGGTCGACCCGAAGCTTTACACTATTATTTTTGGCGAGTCAATTCTTAACGACGCCATTGCCATTGTCATCTTCGAGACAGCGCAGAAGTATAAGAAGGGCGACGCCTCTAAGTTAGGTTTCCTGAGCTTCTTCGAGGGTATTGGCATTTTCTTGATTGTCTTCTTCGGCAGCTTATTGATTGGCGTGCTGGTTGGTGTCATGACCGCATTGCTCTTGAAACTCACATACATCCGTCGGTACCCAAAGACGGAGAGCTGCTTGGTTGTCTTGATTGCATATGCGACTTACTTCTTCTCGCACGGCATCCACATGTCAGGTAGGGTTTGTCCCATGCCAATAACGGCTCGTCGCTAAAGCATCGCAGGTATTGTATCTTTGCTGTTCTGCGGTATTACCCTGAAGCATTATGCCTACTTCAATATGTCAAGGCGTACCCAGCTTACAACAAAGTTCATCTTTCAAATCCTTGCCCAGTTATCAGAAAACTTCATCTTCATTTACCTGGGTTTGGCACTTTTCACGGATAATGCTCTGCAGTTCCGACCCCTACTCATCATCATTACCGTAGCAGCTGTCTGCGCTGCGCGATGGGTGGCCGTGTTCCCCCTTTCTCGCCTTATCAACTGGGTCATTCGGTACAGGGCGCAACGCAGAGGCGGAGATCTCAGCGACGAGCTTCCTTACAACTACCAGGCGATGCTCTTCTGGGCTGGTCTGCGAGGAGCTGTCGGTGTGGCTCTGGCAGCTTTGCTCACTGGTGAGAACTCTTACGCACTGAAGGCCACCGTTTTGGTCGTAGTGGTGCTCACTGTCATCATTTTTGGTGGCACGACTGCACGCATGCTGGAGATTTTGGGAATTCGTACCGGCGTCGTCGACGAGATTGACAGTGATGATGAGTTCGACATCGAGTCCTTTGGTGGTAACTACGTCAAACGCTCTGGGACTGGCATCGGCTTCACTCCTGGACGCCAGAACGGCGGCGTGTCTCTGGACAACGTTGCCGCGCGCAACAGAAATCGCCCGCAAGTGGGATCGGAACGCGGTAGCTACGTTTCCGGCCATCACTCACCGAACCCGATATTGCGAGGTACAAGTCTCAGTCGCAAGAATTCCGAGGCCGAGAGAGGTGATTTGCTGGGCCGCAGTGGCAACACAACAGACTCAGACTTAGACACGGACATCGACACATCAGACCTTCCGCCCCCAGCTCGACGGGACCCGCGGCGGACGAGCCCTATGCTCACACCCGGCGCATCGAACTCATCAACCACGCCTGCGATTTTGCAAGCCGAACCCTCGCCGGCGGCCGTGGCGCCTCACGTCTCTGCGACGTCTGCTATCAGACAACTGTTCAGCGCCGAGGACCCGGCAGGTCTGTTCAGACAATTGGACGAGGATTTTATCAAGCCAACATTACTACTTGACGGCGGCCACAACAACAACAACAATCGTGGAAATGGTTCAGGCCCGGCCTAGGGTCAGACCATGTTTCGCGTATAGCGAACTCGTATTCATTTTCACAAATGTCTCTAGGGGTCAGTTAGTTAGAGTCTTCGGAAACGGGGTCTGCGTGCGTTTCTAGTTGTACTGGGATGGTGGGCATCAACCGGCGTTACAGGGGTCATTATAGAGCCAGGTCTTGGGAGGCCTGGATTTCCGTTCATAGTGTGTCTATGAAGAGGCAATTTCGTCCGGTGCTCAACTATGATGTCCAAGTGAGAAATCCCAAGTGTGACTGCTGTAACTGGACAAGAGGAAATAGGTAGGCGTGGTTTACTTCGCCATATTCCTCAGAGTTTGGGATGGCAAGCTGATCTTTGTTGGAAGCGGGCAACGGATGCAATGCATCCGCTGGTCTTATTACCAAGCATGTTCATCAACCAGCGAAGTCGACGCCAAATCTGAGTCATTGAGTGTAGTGATTCACAGATGATAGGGACAAGTTGTGGAGTGGGTTTTTTCTTCTTCATTTCTTCATTGCACTTCAGCAGCCCCGTCTAACCAGTAGCTCGTCCGCCCTTCGTCTTGTCTTCGCATTACAAAATGGTTATATACAACCTCTGGATGCTTTGCCTCCACTGCTGGCGAGAATCTCACAATTCTTCTTTTGAATCTATTTACAAATGGTCTGCTCGCGCCGCCAGGCCCCCTTTTCACATGGGTCATCTTCCTCGCGCGTGGTAAATGCGGGACGACCGAGAGGCGGACGACGCGACGACACTGCGGAGATGTCCTTGCGTCTCATGTCCGCTAAGCAAATATCCGCGCCTCCCACAGTAACACTCTTCCCACGTCGCCATATCCTGTGTTTTCATCTTGTGCCCATCGGAAGTCGTCATGACTGTCGTTAGTCATTGTATAGTAGGTTAATGATTCCATCGTATAGAAGTTCCCATCTGCGTTCACCAGCTTTACCTACGGCGCCGGAGTAGCAGACGGTGTAGCACTTCCGCTGGCTTGACGCTGCTGCTGCGTTTGCTGTTCTGCTTGTGTCTGAACAGGTTGCTGAGTAGTCTGGGCTGGCTGGGCTGGCTGAGCCTGTGGTGTTTGGGGAGGCTGGGATACCTGCTTAGCTTGCTGGGCTTGCGGCGTTTGAGGAGGCTGCGGCGTGTGCTGACTCTGCGTCTGCTGACCCTGGTGTCCTTGCTGAGCCTGCTGGGTATGTTGGTTTCGCTGAGCCTGCTGGGCTTGTTGTGCCTGCTGGGCCTGCTGAGCTCGCTGGGCATGTTGCATTTGCAGAGCTTGCTGTTGACGGAGTGCTTGCGCCTGTTGTTGTGGCGTCAGCTGCTGCTGCTGCTGTTGTTGTGGTTGGGGATGAGACGGGTGCTGAGGTTGCGCAGACTGAGGCCGAGGGGTGGATTGAGGTCGTGGCGTCGGTGTAGGTTGAGATTGGGGAGTAGATTGAGGTCGTGGAGTGTGCTGAGGTTGTGGTGTAGAATGGGACTGGGATGCAGCACGTGAGTGAGCCTGGTGGTGCTGCTGCGCGTGGTGTTGTTGGTTGTGCTGAGGATGGTGTTGGACATGCTGCTGACCGTTTGATTGTTGAACATGTTGCTGCTGTTGAGGATGATGCTGCTGATGCTGTCCGTTTGGTTGGCCAACTTGTGCCGCGGCCTGAGCAGCTTGCTGCTGTTGTTGCTGCTGTCTAAGCAGAGCAGCATACTGGTGCGGGCTTGTCGTGGCCGCAAGGCCGTTGGGCATACCAGGAGAGGAGGCACCTCCGCCACCGGCCGCCGCGTTCATGGCGTTTTGGGACATGTTCGTCCGCTGGGCTATCATCAACCTAGTAAGATGATCGGTAGCAGCTTGACGAGCCTGATCAGCCGTCATGTTCGGGTTCTTAGCCTGGAATTGGGCTTGAATAGCGTTCAGTTGCACTTGAATATTAGCAGGGACCTGAGGGCGTGGCGAGCCTGAAGCACCGTTTGGCATGTGTAGGCCGCCGGCAGGGGGCGTCGACATTCCGCCGCCATTGGCAGCGTTAAACTGAGCCATCATAGCCTGTGGGTTGGCCATCAAATTCTGCTGGTTGACGCCATTAACGCCGTTGGTACTGTTCACACCATTGACGCCATTGACCGCAACCGCGGGACGCATATTAGGCGGCGAGTGCGATTGTGAGGCGGGTGTACCTTGATGCATCTGTTGCTGGCTTTGCTGACCCTGCTGAGACGGTTGACCTTGCTGCTGTTGCTGTTGGGCCTGCTGCATGTGCGCAACTGCTTGGCGCTGTTGATCTGAAATACGACGCGCTTGCAACAGAAGATTTGTGTCCAAACCTGGTGTCCCGTTCGGCATTGACATCCTGTGTTGTTGTTGCTGTGCCATTGCTGCCTGCAACTGGGCTTGCGGCACTCCGTTCATTTGCATGGGAGGCACGAGACCGCCCATCTGAGCAGGAACGCCTCCCATGTTAGCTGTCGGGGCCTGCATGGGCATGCGCCCTCGGCCCTGGCCTGGAACAGCGAGCTGGCTAGACATGTTAGAGCGAGCCATATTACCGTTGGCCTGGGCTTGGGCGGCTGCCGCTGCAACAGCTGCGGTGGCTCCATTCGGTTGCATCTGGCCAGCACTTGGTGTAGTCGCTACCTGTGCTGCTTGACCCTGAACACGTGCTGCTTGCATGGCCATCTGGGCAGAGTCTGTGTTAGTAGGGGCGATAGTCTCAGTAGTCTTTACGGGACGTACCCTCCGCTGAGTTTCTTGCCGCTGGTGGAACTGGGCCACCTTCTCAGCGAGTTGTTGGTCACGCTCCCACCTCATCAAGCTGTAGTCACGTGGCGTCTTGGTCGGTCCTCTGGGTTGAGCGGACTCGTTGGCCTTGCGCATCGCTGCCATCTGGGAAGCATGCTGCTGCTTCTGAGCTGCAGTCTCCCGCTTCTTGGCGAGCTTCCTCATGGCATCAATCAACGTTAAGTGCTTCTGGTTGCGTCGACGTTCGACTCGGACCGGGTTTGATGGTCTGCGCCTGGCAATCGGTGTCGCGGGTGTTGTCGCACCAGCAGGTTGTTGTTGCTGTTGTTGCTGCTGCTGTTGCTGCTGTTGTTGAGCAAGCTGATTCTGTTGCATAATCACGCGATTTGCAGCTTCGATCCGATTCTGATATGCCTTGAAGTACTGAGTCTTCTGCATGTCCGTAGGCAAACCCTCGAGACCAATCCACCGCTCAAAACACTCCCATGGTGTCCTTCTCTCCGCCCCGGATGCGAATACAGACCGTGTGGTGAGCAAACTGGAAATGAGCGACCAATTATAAGAGTATTCGCGAACAAGACCGCGCAACTCGTCGTCTTCCGCCACGGTCCATTGCGACGGACTGCGGCATTCGTAGAAGCTCTGCAGAGGCATCTGATATTCCGCGGGAGGGCGAAACTGATGTCCAGCGTGAAGACGGTCCCTAATCGGCTTCATCTCGGGATTGAACAGGGCCACATCACTGTTCTGAGGCGGTAGCTTAATTCTCTTGGCAGGCTGGAACCCACTAACTACAACCTCGTCGTCGTCATCCTCCTCTTCCTCGTACTGGAACCTACTTCGCTTTCTGGGAGGGCCCTCCGTCATGAGCTTCATTTCGCCTTCAACATATTTGCTAAGGGGAAGAGCAGGTCGTCTCCAATGCGCATCAGGGTCAACCTCCGGACCTGTGAAGTCCGAAGCGGGAACCTTGAGAGGCATGCCATACATTGGCAGCTCCTGGAGCAGCTGGTCTGCAGTGGGAGAACTGCGCAACTCGAACACAACGTCGTCATCATCAAGAGCGAAGATTGCTGACGGAGCAACAGTCTCAATAACGTCTTCGCGAAGCTCATCGACATGCTCGGGAGAGTCCATTTCGCCTGAGGGAACGAGCTCAGGGGTCTGGGTATCTGTAACGTTATAGTCGTCGGCCATAGATGCATCGGTCTCCGGTTCGGCCACTTGTGGCTTCGAGGGAATGAATGCAGGGACTTGAAGCTCTTTGCGTTCCTCCGGGCTGGCCGCAACCCACTCAGCACAGTCTTGTGCGAGATTCCGTGCTACCGCCATTTTCCATTTCCTTTCCTCGCGAAAATCGGTTCTCATCCATCTCATCTCCTGTAGCATGACATCCCAGTGGGACTCAGGTCGTGGGGGTTCTGGCCACCTCTTAGGTTGTCGCAACGACCACTTGTCGTGTTGTTGGAGGTGGTAGACACGGCGCAGAACGCGGCATGCTTGGTTATCTTGGATGGCCACGTAAGAATCCGGAGTAGAGACCGTCTTGTGAGCCTGGTTGAGCACGAGCTCGATTGGCTTCATCCACTTCGATGTCTGCGTGAAGCCCTGAACGAAGAGTGGCGTGAAGTAGTCGTCGGTGGGCAGAAAACTCTGCTTCTGCTGAGCTGGTACGACAGATTTTTCAGCTGACCGCTTGGTGGGCTTGCCGAAAACCACCGCTGAGGGCTTCTTGACCTTGTCCCTCTTTTTGCTAGAAAGTGTTCTGGATCTAACCGGTGATCGGGGAGTTGATGTGACTGGCGTTAGTTGGTTTGATGATGCCCTTGCTACTGTCTCGGTCTCAACAGCATTCGGCCCCGATTCGCCTAGAATTTCAGAAACCGACTTCTGTCTCATTGCACCAGAAGCCGTTCGAGTGACGGCGCGTTCAGGGTCTTGTAAGGTCTCGACGGGTGCTTGTGGTAGGGGCTGAAGACCTTTTTGCTCTGCTGGGGTGACTTCGGGGACGTTCTCTTGAGCTTGAGATTGAGAAACTTTACCCTCTGCTTGGCTAGAGTTTGACTGATCCACATCCATCCGGTCGGCAACCGAAGTCTCTTCTTGGCTGTCCGGAATTTCCTTAAGCGCGGGTGCTGGACTTGGTTCAACCACCGTAGCAAGCGTCTCTGGGGCTGCGGGTGGAGTTGGTGGCCTGGTTACCATAGGCTCAAGTGCCTTCACCTCAGATTCTTGGACCACAGGTGCTTTGGAAGTCTCAGACACAGTCGGTGGTGTCGACGTCTTAGCAGGAGATTCAACTACTGGTGCCGAGGATGTAGAATCCACCGCCATGGATTCCTGCAGGAGCTGTGCTTCGGGGCCATCAGGAACTCTATCGGCCTCTGAAGCTGCCGGCTTGACTCCTGCGTGCTCCTCTTCGGCCTTATCTGTCGATTCCGTCTCCTCCATCGCCTCCGCACGTTCAACATACTGTGGTCCCTCATTGTCGGGACTAGTGTCTGTAGAAACATCATGAACAGCTGGGGTGGCGGCAGTCTGCGTCGTCGAGCCCGGTGACGATAGCGAATCAACTGCCCGTGCGGTCTCAGGCTGCAACTTGACGGGTATGGAAGTAGCATCTTCAGATTTCTTGGTAACCTCTTGAACGGGAAACGGAGCTGTTGTAGGTTGATGAGCTTGTAGGCTCGTAGTCTTCTTGGAAGCCTCGACGTGCCTAGACTCGACCTGCTTCGCGAGACCGTTTGGTTGATCGCGCGCTGGTTCAGCGACACTTTTTTCGGCGTTGTCTCCATCTAAGGGGTCGTTGGCATCTTGTCGCGATGCATGCGAGGGATCATGCGAGGGATCTTTCGTCGTGGAAGTTGGTGGGGATGCTCGAGGCAATGAAACGGTGACGGCGGATGGCCTGAGAACATCGGATCGAGTCAACGTCGGGGCGACAGTCGGGGGTGTCGGAGGCTTCGCTGGAAGTGTAGGCGGAGCGGCGATGCTCGTAGGTGTTTGGGGAGATGCTACGACGCCATTCGCATCCTTAGGTGTGGCTAACGGTTGCTGTTGTAACGATCTAGGTGCAGGTTTCGCTTTCGATTCGGCGGCGTCTTGTTTGGCTGCCGGGGGAGTGTCGACATCTGGCGCGAAGATGCCAGAGGCATCGAGGGAGTGCTTCAAGACATCGTAGTTTAAGTGAGGTCGGGCAGGAATACTCTGCTCGTTAAGAGATCGTCCTCTGTAAGTCGTGTTAGTTACACCACACAAACGATACCCGCAAAACGCCATCGAAATAATTCAAGAATGTATGGCAGGACGGCCCAAACGTACTGTGAAAAATCATTACCCTGCAAGAAGGCAAATTCGCTCTTTGTGACGGGCGGCGCGTCGGGGCTCGCGAGGTCGTTTGTCGGAAGTGGATTGGCTTCGGTCGCGACACCAAACAGGTGGCGAAGCTTCCGCTTCCTGGACGTTACAATTGAACTAAAAATTGTCAACACCTCAAATTTGGTATCGACGGAATCGGCCGAGCCAGCTCTATCGATTTGCACCATTACTGACCTATATTCATCGTGTTTTGATCGCAAAAGCCTGGAGCGGTCGGCAGGCCCGACCTCAGTCATGTCATGAGCTGCCGCGACATCCGTTTTGGGCAAAAACGGAGTGTCGACGATGTTTTTCGGATTTCGTGGAGATGATTTCAGCGATCGCAAGTGATGGAAGGGGTAGTGTTGGGTCGTAGCAATTGATCGCGATTGAAGGTCGTCGTGGAGGCGTGGAGGCTGGACCAGATTTTTGTCGGTCTACGGGCGCTGAGCGAGTAGGTGATTCTGGAAGTCACAGGCTTTGGGCGACAGGCAGGTGCCAGATTGGGGAGAGAGGGGGGTGGGTTTGGTTGATGGACCAAGGGAAAAAATGTTATCGCTACCTTGGGGTAGAGAAGACAGCACTGTGTGTGCCTTGTTCCGTCTTAACAGACGCGCTGGTTATTCCGGGGAAAGCAGGATGTGAGAACGGGGCGAAAATGAGAAGCGGCACAGTACCAGGTTCTAATCTCTGATGCGATAAGCGTCTCCAATGGGGACGCCTGGACCGGACCCTCCACACTGCACCTACCTTACCCAACTCAGCCTTTTTGGGGGACGCACGCTTCTTCCACGCAGCAATGTGTGTCCGTTGAGTCCTAGGATCTTGGAGACAGGCGTTCAGTGTCTTTTCTCCCAGCGCTCAGTCTCGCGCGCCCTGACTCTGGAGGCACCAAACAGGTACAGGTACCTGGCTTGTCCTAAGTACCTACCTACCTACCTACCTAGGTAAGGTAGACAGGCGCCTCCAAACGATCTGGTGAGGTATCTGTCAACAGGTTGCTGGCTTGATTCAGGGTACTTGATTTTTGCAAGCGTGCTGCATTCGTCTAGCCTAACCCAATTCCTGCGAGGGCTGGCATCCAATCTCATCAGTATCCCTGCTCCATTCACATTCCACAAATGCGAGCGGCATTGATTTGCTTCCTGGAGTCTCGCGACTTCAGAGTCTCGCAAATTCAGGACACACTCTGGATCTCACTCGATCTCCTCTTGGCTTCGTTCCCTGGTGTTTCTGAACCGGAGCCTAGCCGTTCCCTCCGAACACTATTTGGTGTTTCCTCCCACTCATGCGCTATGCCCCAGACTGGCAAAAAACGAGCAAGACAGTGCCTCACAAGCTGTTCACATGTTCGAACATGAGAGCAGGCCTAAAATTCTTGTGATAATATGAGTTTGCGCTGAACCTCCATCACGACTTGGCGACAAGCGTCGCTTCTGCCTAGGAAAACGTCCGACTGGTCGCTTGACCATTATGCGACGACAAACGGGCAGGGAATGATCGTGGCAAACAGCCGCATAGTTGGAAAATTGCCAACGACGACGCCGAGGGCTACGGGGCTACTTGCCGTCCTCACTTGAGGAGCAACACCGTGAAAGTATGCCTCTGATCAGACGAATGGCACCGGAGCGGGATTCGCTGCATCAGCCCGCCTGTCGGATACCGATGTCAATACCACTGAGCCTGACATCGCGACCCGAGCGGGGATGGTATTTGAGACCATGAGTCGGGGAACAGGGTGCTCGAGAGAAGCTCATCCCGAAACTCGCGGTCTAAGGCCTAGACCCCGACTTGCGACATGACGGCATCGAGCTAGCAGACGTTGGCGAGTGTTGACTCATTCCCAGTCTGAAATCTCTGTACTGCCGCTAGCAAAAAGTTTCCAGTTCAAAAGACGTTTCGTCGATGATGTTGGACAGCGTAGGAGACGAGACTGTTGGCCACACGGACAGTCAGTCCAAGACTTATCCAGAATGGTGGCCGTTGTTCGGTTTTTTCCTCTATCTGAATTTTCGCGCTGGGGACACCATGGACAAGGACTCCTAACAAGTTGAGATCTCCCTCGAGTCTGCTGAAGCTGTTAGCTAGTCTTTCAAGAACGCTGCATCCAGCCCACGGGTTTGGCTGGTCTTCATCATCTGGCGGTTCTCTGCATATGGTCTGTTGCAGTGACGACTCGATTTTGTGAGGCGGGAGACGATGATAGCAACGGGGAAACGGGAGACAAGTAGTTGACTTGCTATGTTGGTCTTCGTTCAAAGGGGTGTCTCCCAAGACGTCGCATTCTTCTATTGCTTTATCCCGACAAACCCGGCGACTGCTCGAACCCAGCTTGTTGAGAACATAAGTAAGTATTTTCAGCTTTGCGCTGGCAGTCGATGTGTGTGCGTACGGTACGGCCCGATACCAGGTCGCCGGTCCGGAGAAAAGAAATCGCATCGACGATATTCGAAGCCAATGTTGCCTTGCACAATGCTTACTGCATAATCCCCAGAGTTATGCACCGCGCCCTCGGATTGGCTGATGACCGCGGATGCCGATTGGATTTGTGTGACATCACGATTCCCACCCAATGTTCTTCCGACTTTCTGTCGGCTTGTAGTGAAACTCCATAAGTAGCAGCGGACTTTCAGCGCGGAGCAGCTTGCCTGTCTTCTGCCGCCCTGCCTCGGTCCAATATGTTCCCATCGGAGTCCGCTGGACACTGCGCTGATCCGTTTTATAGAAAGGTAATAAGTAGGTCGAACTTGCAGCTGAATAAAGTCTCCCAAGCATTCGCACCCTACACACTGGTCCACCGACTCTCTCGTCGAATAATCATTATCGTCACATCGTAGTAGAATTGATCATGTCCTTCTTCGGCCTTGACCTCGCCCAAAAGGGCCTGTCTCTGTACACCGTACGCAACCCCTCACTTTGACTTCACCTGCGTTTACCATGCTCATCGCAGACAGATTCCCGCGGCCGTCATGTCATGCATGGCCGCCCACGGCTACGCCTCAATGTCTGCGGGGAAGCATCATGACGTTGCAAATCCTCGCCAACTTCAAAGTGCCATCGCCGCCGATGAAAAGATGGACAAGATCGTAAAGAGCAGCCCCAATGGTCTCGGTTGATCGTCTACTAACTCCATCCAGACGAAGGCTCGCATTCTTCGTGCGCAGGCGGCTGGTCAGAACGGCTTCGAGACCTTGGGTCTCTATGCAGCCGGAGTGGTCGCCGCCAATGCGGCCGGCGTAGACGCGCGTACAGTCAACCTCGTCTCCTTCGGCTATATTGGCTGCCGCCTTCTGTACAACGTCGTTTATATTCGTCTGCAAGACAACCGCGCCTGGGCTCCTGTTCGCAGTCTGGTTTGGCTGCTTAGCATCGGTCTGTCATTCAGCTTATACTTCACCGCAGCTTCGAGTTATGCCACTTCCAAGTAGGGTAGTCTAGTCAGTCACATTACACTACACTTTCTCCGGCAATTAATGCCATTTATCTTCCCATGACCTTGGTTTGAACAACATCCAAAAACAGTTGAACTGTCGGCTCCGATAATGTGGTTCGTTTCTCGGCTTCGAATGTGATTGCTTCGGCATTGTGTTCGGGGAGCTCAACGGCATACAATGGCATCGTGAGGCTCCCATGCAGGTCTGTCAGTCGACGGCATCTTTCTCGGGATGCACTCGGCAACCTCGTGCCTCGTCAGAAGCAACTAGCCGTTCGCGAACGTGGCAACGAACCTGCTTGGTTATGCTTGGCAGACTTTAGGAGCTCGTTCTCTCATATCCTTAAGGTCGGGTAAGCAGCCAGCCACACTACGATTGAGCTTGGTGAAACAATACGAAATCCTTCTTAATCAGCACTAGATTCGGGCGAATCGCGGCGTAGATCGCTTCCAGGAATATGGTCTCATGGACGTAAGGAAGGAGTTGGCTTGTGTCACAACCTTCCGTTTGTGGAACTGAGAAAACTTCAAACTCAAGACAAGTCACATAAATGGGCGCTCCTTCCCAGGCACACTTCCCAATATCAACCAATTCAACTCACCTAAGGCTTTCAGCAACTTCTTAATAGTATCAGAAACTTCTAATTGCCCTCTGGGCCTCTAGCCTCTTGCCGTTCTAATGAGGTTTTATGCAATCTTCTCTTTGTTATTCCTTCCTCTCCACCTGTAACCTCCCTCCTTCCTCTTTGAAAACAGCCTTTAAGTGAGTTGTTAAACTCAGATACCTCCAAAGCCTTTGCTCAAACCCCAAGATTTTTCAGCGTTCTTTCTCTCTTCAACCTCTTCTTGTTTCCAGCCTCCCACCATCAACTTCAACCCTCATCAGCATACAAAAAAAAAAACCTCAGCCACTCTGTCTTCGTTACAACAGCAAAGCTCCTCACAGCATTCAAAGCCATTCACTCCTCATTCAACCATGTCTTCTTTTAGAAAGCTCCTCGCCTCGGTCCTTGTGGCTAAGACAGTCACGGCTGCTGTTCTTCCCACTACCACCATCTCAGTCAGCTCCAGTCTGAAGATCACTGCCACTGAGCAGCCTGAGCTCCTCTCAACCCCTACCATCAACTGCGACCACAGCTGGTGCCAGAATGGCACTTCCATGTGCGTCTACTGGGCTGGAGTCACTGGCTATGATGTCTCTCTCGGACCCATCCCCGGCGAGACTGTCACCCAGCTTGGCTCATGCACCACACCTGCTACCTCTGAGAATCTTGAGCCACGCAAGGCTCAGAACAATAACAACAACAAGATGCTTACAACTCCTGCTCCTACCGCTCCTGTTGATTGCTCCTACCAGTATTGCGATAGCAGCACCTCCTACTGCATGTACTGGGCTGGTGTCACGGGCTTTGACATCTCTCTCGGCCCCATTCCCGGCATGACGCGCACCTCGCTTGGTTCTTGCCAGGCTCCAGCTTCAGCTGCTCTCTAGCTTCTCCACTCACTTCAATCAACATCATGGTCTGAAGCCTGGCTGGGAAGACCAAGTGCTGCAAGAATTACTTAGACATCCATTTTCCGTCTTTTGAAAACTATGGTACGTTTTTGCATCATCCCCGCTCTTTGTACCAATAGTTCAATTCTTCCCCTTCTGGCTGTGTTCTCGAGCTAATAAGCTGTAGCTTCAATCTTGAGTTCCTTCTGAGCAGGATCAAATTCGAAGAGTATTCAGTGGTTTGGTACGATCATGGTGATGAGGGAGGGCGACATTTCAATTCTACAAGCAAGGGATTCTGGGGCAGAAGATTCTTCTACACACGCAAGGACATTCAATAGAAACAAGTGTTAATTCTTCAATATTCCAGTGGTAGTATGTGCAGTGAAAGTAAGCTATGTACATCAGCGCGGCATATGCGTATGTTGCCGCTGTCGTCTCGTGGTCGAGCCCTCTTGTTCATCATGTGCGTTCACCTCATGCAGCTAGGATTCCTCAAGTCAGGCCTTGTCGTACTAGGACAGAAATCGGGAAGACTCACCGGGTCCTGTGACAGAGGTCGTAATGGCGGTATCCTCGATGTAAACACCAGAAAAGTAAAAGTCCTCGTTGGCGTCGGGGTACCCATCACGAGGCAACTCGAGAACACCCAAGTGCCAATCCTGCCCGTTGGAAGAAGTCGAAGCCGAAACGGGAGCAACGACCTGCTGCAGCGGCGCGGAACCCTCGGAGTGCCATAATCCAACACTTCCACTGGAGAAGTTCTAGCAAAACATTCAAACTCGTCAGCGTCTCAGGCTCCCGTGCAAGATGTGCGCCTCGGACAGGCAGCAGCGATGAAAATCACGGAAGAAAAAGAAAAGGACTTACAATCTCATAAGCGATGTTGTGCCAAACACCCGCCTTCCACTCCGTCTTCCACAGACTCTTCTGCTGCACCATGAACTGCAAGTTCGGGTTGCTCGTCGCGCTCTCCCCACTGATCCAGCCGCTCTTGAGCTCCGTGAAGTGGCTCTCGAAGAAGGCGATCTGGTGCTCGCGATATACCGATGGTGCGTTCACGTCCTTCCTCGAGATCGAGAAGTGGTACCACACCTTGCCAGAGGCAATGGCGGCCTTGGTCTGCGGGATCAGCTCCGTGCGCCGCATGTTCTGCCCGTTCCAGTACGCAGTCGAGTCGAGCGTGATCTTGACGCCCTGTTTCGAGGCCGTGTCGGCGGGGTTCTTGTAATCCGGCGACAGGTTCACGTATTTGGTCACGTCGCCAGAGCCGTGGATGTAGTACTGATACGGCCCGACCTGGTTCCCCCATGACCACTTGTTGAGGTCGGATGAGGTCACGAGGTCGTTGAAGCGGCCGTCCCAGAGAACTTTGGCCGCTGTGAAGGGAAGGAGGGAGAGAAGGGCTGTGGCTTTCATCCTGGCGGTGACTGGGCGAGAAGGACTTGATCTGACGAAGGGATGATGGAGAGAGGTAGGAGAGGATCCTACAGAAAGAGTGACAGTAAAGATTTATATGCTCTATCACCAAATGAAAGTCAATATGGAATCCCGGGATCACGACATTAAGCAGAATACATTGCCTACCAAGAGAGGGAAAGTTTAGATGCAAAAGAAGGTCACGAGCAATATAACAACCGTCCGAACGGACCGAGATGCCAGGGAGTTTCTTCTCCCGGGAAAAGCTTCTTGCAAGGCGATGCGTTATTTATTCGGAATGCATGTTCCGATGCACTCTATATCGGCATCCACAGTGATTTGGGGGGAATTTATGAGGGGACCGGGGCAAATTTAGGCAGTATGAAGTTTAAAGCATGTCGCGCACACGCCAGCCCTCCCCGCATACACATGGGAACAGAACTGTCCTCCCAACAAGGAAATACTAGTCCCTGAGAAACCCAATCCCAATTAAGGGGTATGTATATTGGAGCATTGCGACCTGAATGGATCCAGACTCTTGAGTCCATCTCGCTCATCAAATTCGAGATCCCATACATAGAGGCTGCTACGTTCAGAAACCCATCAGGGGAAGTGAACGGCAATACCATGAGCGCAAGAAGTTGTGTGCCAAGGAAGCTTATTGTTCTTCCCACTCCAGAAACTGGAGGTGTGGTGGTTGGAAAAACATTTGGTGAGGATTACATGCGGAAGAAGCCACTGCGGCTGCGCAGATGGCAGGTTGGTGAAGAACATCAAAACCTTGAGCAGCAAGCCACAATATGCAATAACGTTCTATGCCTCCTTGGGATCCAGCACCCCCCTTTGGCCCTTTCCCCATATTTCCTTCTAGGTCTTCCATTCCAGGCTTGGCCGAGCCTTTGTAGCGAGTTTTCAAACAATGCCTCACTGGTCCGTTCAAGACCTCTCGCACATATTCACTCACATCAGACACAAGAATCTTTCTCTTCTGTAGTATTATTCTTACTACAACATGCAGCGCCCACAGCTCAAAAGCGCCGGCGTATGGTTAGGTTACATTTGCTGGCATCCCCCCGATGAACTTTGCTCCTCTCGATCCAAGAAAAAAAAAGGCCCATACTGAAACTCCGTCATCCTTTCCCTGCCAAACCAGCAGGATATGAAATCCCTGACCATAAGCTCCATAAGGGGGAGAAAAACAACGTTCTAAAATCCTTCTTTTGCCTCTAAAGAGAGGCAGCCTCATAAGACTCGATGCCTATGTAACAGCGTCTTTTCTACAAATAAAAAAACAGAAACGGAAAATCAAGATACCTTGTACAATAGGGGAGAACGGTGCCCAGCAGCTATGTTGCCAGCAGAGGTACCAGGACGTTTGCGGCGGCACTATGTAAGGCGCGCATCAGTGTGCTGGCCTGTATGCAAGTGATGGGCATTGGACGAGCTGCCTTCACTCCCTGTCACCTCCTGGCCCCCGAGCCAGTGCTTTCTGTCGCAAGCTATGGCGGGCTGCAATACGAGGACTGGCTGGCGTGGGGTCTCTCAGCTCTATAACATCTCCTCTTTGAGGTGAGGCAGCAGCTGGGTCGTTGGCGCATGGGATCTCTCGGCTGTATCCCATTTCCCCTTTAGGATGAGGCAGCCGTCGCGGGCGCCGTGTCTTTGCCCTCTCGAGCATCGACCTTCTGGCGATGTTGCTTATTGCGCAAGTGAACCTCGAAGTTGCCGGCGGTCATCTCCGGACCAGGCGTGTAAAGCTTGCCAGGGCAGTCGAGGCAGCGAATTCTTGGTAAAAACATCCACCTAACGCCCTCGGGTGGTTGCGAGCCTGCCGGTACGGGGACCGGCATTTCTGTGTCCGGATTGACGGCGGAGTACTTCATCATGCCCTCAAAGTTGTCAAAAGTGTAAGTGATCTTGAGCTGCTGAAGGCAGTTCTTGAGCCATTCAGGTGGAGGAGGCTGAATGAGGTCAGTTAATGTTCAGCTTCGCTCAGGATTGCTAATACTCACAGGAGGTGGTGGCGGTTGGCCCGCAACTGGCGGAGGTGCAGGTTGACGACCGATTTGGCCCTGTGGAAGAGGAGTTCCAAGCTTCGCGGGCAGCGCTTGGCTGTTGGAGGCTGGAGTGGACGGGGGAGGCATCGAGGTGGCAGCAGCGATACTTGGGATACGAGTGTGCGCAGGTGTCGACGGGGTTTGTGAGCCGCTGGGTGTGACTCTTGCTCTTGGGTTCTGGAGGAGTCTTCGTAGTTTGTCTCTGCTGACTTTGAGCGTGACTATTAACTGAGAGGGCTCTTCGGTCTCGTCGCGGGTTTCGCGTCCACCAAAGCGGCCGAGGTTCCTGCGCGTCTCGTGGTGATGAATGACGCTTGCTTCAGGTGTTTCTGAGCGACCGAGATTTGTAATGCGCTGCTGAGCAGCACTGGCGGCCCCGCGCAAACCTCTCGTCCTGGCTGTGCCGCCAAGTTGTGACACGCCCGGTGAGTCTGGTCCGGAATCGTCGCTCGAGTCTGAATCGGAAATCTCGCCGTCGCGACCTCCCGGCCTCTTGCGGGTCGTGGGGGCGCCAGCGACACGCTTGTAAAGGGAGGTCTCTTCCATATTTGGCGCAGCCCCTGGGAGCACCGAAGAAACCAGAAGCGTCCTTATCGTGCGCTGCCTTTCTTTGAGATCCGGCAACTGCGGTCCACCGCGCCGGTTGATGGACCGTTTTTGCCGTCTTTGCTCGCGCGAAAACACAAGCTCGTTTCGGTCCAATTCAGCATCGCTGAGCTCGTACAGGTACGGCGCATAGTCTTTTGCCTGCTGCTGGGGCCTGAAGACAGAAGTAAGAGGTGAGGGTAGGAAGGCGGCGACCAGATCAGGGTCCTCAATAGGGCGGCCGTCAAATGGATGTCCAACGCTGTACAGGCCGCGTGTGAAGAGTTGACACTGCTCTCGAATGCTGTGCGCTATGGCGGTAGTGAATTCGCCAGACAATGACAAGTCGCGGGCCATGGTGGCTGCAAAGTCCTCTGGGGAGTTTAGAGGGTTATTTATGTCCCACTCAAACTGGTCGACCAAGGTGTGCAGGCCAACGGTGATGTTGAGCTTGATCAGTATCCTCATCTCGTCATTCTTGTACGCAGAATAGGGTAGCTCAGGGTCGAGTGCATCCTCTTCGGAGAAGACGAGGGGGTAAAAGTCGTTCAGTTGGTCGCGCATCTGATGGATGACCTGATCCAACACGGGCTTGTTCACGGTATCCAACGGAATGCCTAGGTCCTCAACAAGATGCTGCGCGAAGAGCTCGGCAGGAACCATCCTGTCGTGGAGATTCCACGTAAAGGTGTCGCGCAGCTTGATTTTTTCCCAGTCCACGTCTATCCGTATCGGCACGAGCTCTTCATATTGCTCTGCTTGCTTCTTCATATCCTTCTTCTTCCATCGTAGCGGATGCGACTGGCGCTTCCCCGGTCTGGGCTTCTGGCTTGGGTAGATGACCTGAGCAGGGAAGGGTGCCCTCATGCGGGGATCGATATCGGTATAGCCGTTTCCGTAGCCGCGGTAGCCTT
The DNA here is from genome assembly GCA_036785495.1 of Colletotrichum neosansevieriae. Classification (NCBI taxonomy): domain Eukaryota; kingdom Fungi; phylum Ascomycota; class Sordariomycetes; order Glomerellales; family Glomerellaceae; genus Colletotrichum; species Colletotrichum neosansevieriae. The sequence continues at coordinate 38,057 of JAVHLV010000049.1, read as the reverse complement.
CGCCGTATAGCTTGTTGGGAGGAAAGAACATGCGCTGAGTTTTAACGATATTGTAGTCGTCGATCTTGTCCCTCATCTGCTCCATCTCCTTTTCGAACTTGGAATGCGAGTCCTTCATCGCGATCGCGTGCTGCCAATCGCGTGTAACGTAGCGCTCGACCTGCAACTTGCTGAATGAGTCTTTGTCCCGTACAGGGAGCGCCTTTGCGCCGGCAGACTGCGGCGTGCCATCTTGGTTGTTGTTGGCAGACGCGGATGCCGACGACGAAGCTGTCGCGCCGGGCGCGGTAGGCGTGGACGTTGACGGCTGGGCTGCCATGGTGGTGGGAATGTCTAGGGTCCCGAATCGCCGCGGCGATGCGACAGGCGCGAGATCGTGAGGAAGACGCGCAGTTAGGCCCAGGTACAATATGCGCGCGTGTCGTGGCGGATGCCAATTGGCGATGCCTCCAGAGATCGATCGAGTTGCAAGGTGGATTCTGTTACGTCTGCCACAGCCTCTTACTCCGTGTTGGTGTTGCAAGAGAAGGCTACTGCAGGGTGACTAACGCACCTCAGGTTCTGCAAACGTGTCTGAGCGGGTATTTTGTACGGTTGTATCAGTGGCGCGACTTTTTCTTGTTAGTACGACCTGACTGGTGCCAGGCTCTGGGGACGGAAGTTGCAGTTGCTTTTCGCTATGAGAAAAAGCTGTAGAAGTTCCTCAACTAGCAAAAGACGCTGGAAGGTACATAGCCACTCCTCCACACGTCCTCGGTCACTGCCGCACCAAGCGTCACGATCAGACCGCGTCCTGTCCGGCCTCGACAACCTCGAAGGAACACCTGCTGCACCGCCTCAGCTATTTTTTTTCTTCCCCCCTCCAGCGCCACAGCTGTGGCGACCTCGATCGTGGCAGACGAATGGAAGCCATTCCAGGATAATTGCCTCGTGACCGCGATTGTGCCTGCTGCATCTTGGGTTCCATACGCGCGCTCCCACATGATTCCATTGCCAGCCCCAGTGAGGATGCCAAGGTCTAAGATAGTATCTTGCATGTCGTTAAAGCCTCGTGTCCCAGAAAGGAAGTCCATGTGGCTTTGTACCGGTACGGCCCGAGCTTCTACCGGAAGTGTTGCGATAGCCTCAGCTTCGGTCGAGCTGAGCCGAAAAGGTCGTCTGCTTCACCGAGCTGCGCTTGAGTTCACCGACACTCATGTACCTAGATCTTTTTCCTGTTCGACCTCCCCTCCCGGTGAATCTAACCTTGCGGAGAAGGTGCACCTTGCTTCACATCGCCTCATATCAGGAGTCATTTAGGCTTCACCCGACGGGGTGGTAAGGCAGAGATAGATAGAAAAGCCAGAGATGAATCAACAAACCCACAACACGACAGCAAGAAAAAGAAGAAGAGATACCAGAAAAACTTCCGCCGCCTGAACCACTCGACCCTACCTGCCTAGCAGCCTACCTACCTACGCAACGGATTTTAAGCGATCCTGGCGCAAATTCCCCACCACAGGCATCAGACTGGACCTTGGAAACTGCCGTGAATGCACCTGCTTGACCTGCTTGACCTGCCCGAGCACCCACAAACAGCAGCTAGCCCCTCCTTCCCCGCCCTGCAAAATCGTGTTCGTCGTCAAAAATACCAGCCCCGAACACACCAACTCTGCACTGCATCTCTTTCCGCACATCCAGCTGTTCCAGTCTCACTCTCTCGAGATCCTGGACAAGTGCACCACAGTCGCTTGAGATAACTCTTTGGTTTTAGGGCAGTTCCTTGACCAGAAAATACCGCCAAAATGTCGGACGACAAGGAGATCGGTTAGTTGCCCCGATTCGCTGCTGCAACATCTGCTATTCTTGCTCTGTCGGCTGTTGCTGTTGCTGTTGCTCCTGCTCCTGCTCTGGCTCGGTTGCCGACTTTGCGTCACACACCAAAACGGCCCACGCTGCTACCCCGCCACCCCCGTCAAAACTCAGACCACAGCAGAGGCTGTCACGGCTCACGAGACTCGACGAGCGCATCCATTGTCGACTTGATCATGGAGCTAACCCAGTGCTAGACTACACCCTCAATAACCCCGACACCCTCACCAAGTACAAGACTGCTGCTCAGATCTCTGAGAAGGTCTTGGCTGCTGTTGCGGAGCTCTGTGTCCCTGGCGAGAAGATCGTCACCATCTGCGAGAAGGGTGACAAGCTCATTGAGGAGGAGCTTGCCAAGGTCTACCGTGGAAAGAAGGTCAACAAGGGTCTGTCTCCGACCTCTGTACTCGTGTATCCACATTGCTGACTTCAATCCTGTCGCCTAGGCTTCTCTCACCCTACCACGGTCTCCCCGGCCTCCTTTGTCACTCCCTACACTCCTCTGACCTCCGATGAGGCTGAGGCCAACGTTGAGATCCAGGCTGGGGAGCCCATCAAGATCCAGCTCGGTGCCCAAATCGATGGCTTTGGCTCTATCGTCTGCGACACCATCGTCGCCACCCCCAAGGACAAGGCTGGCGAGGAAATCACTGGCCGCACCGCCGACCTGATTCTCGCCAACTACTACGCCAATGAGCTTCTCCTGCGCTTGATGCTCCCTCCTGGCCTGCTGGCCTCCGGCACCGATGAGGAGAAGGCCAAGGCCGCCGCTGCCAAGGCCCCCAGCCAGTCCAAGATCACAGGCCTTCTCGACAAGGTCGTCAAGAGCTACGACTGCAACCTCGTCGAGAGCACCACCTCATGGCTGTTCGAGCGCAATGAGATCGAAGGCAAGAAGAAGATCGTGCTCGCTCCCTCCGAGGGTACTAAGGGAGACGGCACTCCTGAGATCGGTGAGGTCTGGGGTGTCGAGATGGGCGTCAGCTTGGGAGCTGGCAAGGTCAAGACCTTCGACCAGAGAACCACCCTCCACCGCCGCACCCTGAACACCTACGGCCTCAAGCGCCCGACTTCTCGCAAGATTCTCTCGGAGGTCCAGAAGAAGTTCGGCACTTTCCCCTTCAGCTTGCGCCAGCTCGAGGACGAGCGTGATGCCAAGTCTGGCGTTGTCGAGTGCGTCCGTGGCAATGTTTTCCGCGCCTACGAGGTTGTTGGCGACAAGGACAACTCCCCCGTTGCTCGCTACCTGACCACCATTGGTAAGACTCCTTTTTGCGAGCAGTCGGATCCTATCAACTTGCTAACGTGTGTGCAGCCATCACCAAGAACGGCATCACGAAGCTTGGTGCGCCCCCGGCTCTGGACCTCAGCAAGGTCAAGTCGGACAAGAAGATTGAGGACGAGGAGATTCTCAAGATTCTTGAGCAGCCCCTGTCTAGAAATACTGGAAGCAAGAGCAAGAATAAGAAGAAGAAGAAGAAGCCCGCCAAGAAGGCTGCTGCCGGCGAGGAGGAGGAAGAGAGCGACGAGGAGTAAACAGTGAAAACAGCAATGACTGTCAATGAGGAATAAGGGGGCGGCCCGGTTTTGCGCCCACAAAATTTCTGTTCGTGAAGGTCGATATGTGTGATTTTACTTCTGGGGCAAACGAGAGGGCCGTGTGGCCTGGATTGAGACCGGAACGAGAGACAGTCGCTCTGCTCACTCAACGCTGGTTGACCGGCTTCGAATATGTTTGCCGGAACGTTCGCGAAGCGACGGCTTGAGGAAGCCTCAGCCAGCCTCATTTGCAGCGCGGGTAGACCCCGAGGCAAGCAAATCAAGCCGTATCGTTGGCAGAGGATAGTTCAGAAGATTGATGCAGGCCCCCACAAAGACAATTCATCTACAAACGCGTATCTCATATACCAAATCATGGAGCATTTCCTGAGTTGGAACCCCGAGTGACCGCCTAGCAGCAGCAAAGGGACGCATGAGGATTCAATGTTTCTCAGGCCTGTTGCATGGTGATGTTCGAGTACCGAGATGGGTTCTACCGATGAGACCCAGCACGCCAGGACAGCTCGTCGGCCGGGGGAAGAGACAATTGACCATGAGTTTGAGTGGAACAAATTGCCCAATTCCAGAGGTCTCCTGTCGCTCACCCTGGTCATCGTCAATGCCGCAGAAACCCGCCCAGACAAATGGCGAATGTTGTGAGTCCCCGCGGAACCCAGCCCCTGTGAAGACAAAAGTTGGTGCCAAAATATTCAGACTTCACCTTCAAGGTCGAGGAGCACGGAGGAAGCAAGGGTAGGAACACCCGGGAGAAAAGTCTGCCTTCTTCCAGATCGTCGATGTGCTCCCGCTGCGGACAAAGACCAAGTGACGTCCTTGAAAATTGCCCAGTTGGCTGAGTAGAAAGGTAGCAGAAGGAAAGCCCACTGGTGGTGGACTGACGCCAACGTGCAGGTAAAGAGTGTAAGTCACAGGGCCCATCAGGAAGCTTGGGTGTGCTTGTGGCACCGAGCGACTGGCTACAACAGCGCTGTGACTCGCCCCCGTCCCCCTACCATTCGGTACTCGCGCAGGCCCCCCGTGCCCGCCGTAAGGTAGCTTTGTACTGTGCCGTAGCTCCTTAGCCCCCCAGTCCGTTGTCTCCGAAAATCCTCGAGACCAATCCCGCAGCTTCACATCCTTTTTCTTCCCAGTCCTCCTTCTCACCAAGTTACTCGCGTCGCAAGTGGAGGGAACGCGCCGAAAAAGCATCACCGAATGCCTTCTAAGACCAGAGAAGTAGCCAGGTACTCTATTTCATCACACAGACACGAACTAACGCGATCACAGGCGTCCGCGTCGGAACGTTTACCAGTCTGGTCGAAGGCAAGGAGGTCAGGGGCCGTAGAGAGCCCTGCTGCTATGATGCCGACGAGTACGAGAGCCACGAGGTCGCGATTTTCCAGCCCGCACCAGTCCAACGGAGGCACGGAGCCTGTCAAGAAGACGAGTGCACCAAGCGAACCTCCCAAGACGTTCTTGCAGAGATGGTTGGAGCCGGCCGTGCAGAGCAAGCCGAGCTTCGAGGAAGCCGGATTGATGCGATATGGCGTAACTGAGAACATGGCGCCTCTGGGATCCCTTCCTAAGTCGGCGACGACGAAGAAGCAGGGTCAGGAGGGTGCGCCGCCCGTCAGGAAGATCATCATCAAGTCAAGTTCAGCAAATTCTGCTGTCGCGGCCGCAAGTGCGTCGGCACCCAAGCGCTCAGAAACACCCCCTCCCCCTCTTCCCTCACCCCCTATCGCAGCTCCCAAAATGGGTCGAAAATCATTGTCGGCCAGAGCGTTTGGCGATGACGACGAGGACGAGGACTACACGCCCAAGGCAGCCACCGGCAAGAACGCAGGAAGTCGTGCATCGCTACCGCGCAAGAGCCTGTCGCGCCCCTCAGCAGGACGCCGGCTGTCAGCGTCACTCCAGCAAGTTTCGGCGCCTTCGAGCGATGCCGCGCAGCCTCGGGAGGCTACTCCTACTCCTACTCCTGACCCAATTCCTCAGAACAAGGAGCTGGTTGACCAAATGGTTGACGTCGCCGTTGGTGAGGCACTCCGGCATTACCGCTATCCCACCGCATGGGCACTGAGGACCCTCTACGATGAAAATTCTTCGAACCCAGTCTTCATATCTATGTTCACGGATGTCGCCAACCAAACAGCTGACGCGGACACGCTAGATGAATTCTCTCGCCTAATGGAAGAAAAGAAGAAGGAGGGCAAGAAGGACAATTCGGCATGCTATTTTTTCGTGCCCCCTTCCACCAACTCGCGCTTCACCCCTCACAAGCCCAAGGCAGCACCTTACGCCGATCTTCTTTCTCTCGACATGAGTGAGAGCCCTTCGCCGACAAAAAAGAAGGTAAGACCAAAGAAGGAGCCAGAAGCACCTCTTGACGTGGGTGAGTCAACGATGGAGGCGGAAACCACGACAATGACGGTCGAGACGCCATCGCGCAAGCGCGCCCGACGAGACTCTGCAAGCAGCGACTCTTCTCTCTCGGAATTGTCTGCATCGCCGTCCCTGCCATCCGACTCCCCCCCTCCCAGCTCTCCGCCCGTTCCCGCGGGATTTCGAGGAGCCAGCCACAGTCGCCGTCACAGTGCCACGACGGCTGCCACGGGTGCTGGGGCCGACACCGCGACCACCACGACCAGCGCAGCACCGCCAAACGAACCCCAGCCAATTAAGAGGCGCGGCAGATCCCTTGCTGCTAGGTCGAGCGTGTCTGACGCATCCAACCCAAACTCACCCACCCTCCCCCCAAACGCATCTCAAGCTGTAGGGGCTGGCAACATGCCTGGTCGACTCTCTTCGCCCATTTTCCCCAACCTGTCGTCCACGGCCACGGTCACCGCAACAACAACAAAGGCGACTGGTAAGAAGAACAACAACAAGGATAAGACGCCTCGCACCTTGCCCAGCGATGATGCCACGGCCACCCTCAGGAGAAATGCACGCGAGAGCACTATCAGCCATACGCCCCAGCCAGAGAGTCACATTCGCGGATCAGACATGAGGAGCAGGGCAGGATCTGTGGTTGCGTCTTCGCCGGCATTGCATCTACGCAAGTCGACCCGGACGCCAGCCCCGAATCTCAGCCTGAATTTGGGTGGCGCGAGAACCACGAGATCAGCAAAGAGGACCCACGACGAGATAGACAACAGCTCTCCGACCGCACGCTCCTTCGTTGACGACATCACGCCGACGGCGAGCTCGAGAGCCGCCACGCCTACGAATCTTCGACCATCGAAGAAGCAGCGGACCGGCCTACGCATCAAAACTTCGTAAGTAGCAGTGCCTGTTAATGTCATTGATGCGTGTTGATCACGTGGTGCGATGATATGAGAACCCCAGCTCTGGGTGGCAACCTGGACAGTGACGCGCAGCAAGCGATCGATTTCATCATTCTAATCATCACTCTCGCCCGGGGCTTCATTTCAGGATTTTTCAAACCGGCTTCAGAATCATGCAGCTAACTTGATTTCCCAATAGGCCTATGAAGAAGAAGGGAGGCACTGCAGCTGGTGTTCCTCGTGCCAGCGGCGAAGGCGGACCATCTGTCACAAATGGCGGTCCGACAAATCAGGTAAGTCTGCGTTGCGCACATGTTCTCATCGTAGCACAAGGCTGTCATTTCAGACCGACTCTTTTCCTGCCATGGGTGCCGTCGATTTTACTCAGTGATCGGAAGCCAGCCTGCCAGCACACGAGGCGGGCATGGATCTGGGGCGGCCGAGGCGCACACCCGACGCAGAGTTTAGCGGCCCCCGTCCTCCCGTTTTCCCCCAGCCCAGCCTGCATTGCCACTCCTACTCATTTCCCGCAAATTGCCTCAACTGACATGTGCTGACAATACACCAGGACGAGAACGACGATTACTGCTCGGCTTGTGGCGGTGTCGGAGATCTCGTATGCTGCGAAAACTGCTCCAGGTCGTTCCATTTTGAGTGCGTCGATCTAGGCCTGGGCGACACTCTCCCGGAGGAGTGGTTTTGCAACGTCTGTTTCAGCAACAGATACCCCACCAGGGTTCCCGAACACAAGGGTCCCTTCGGCGGCTTGCTCAACGGTCTGGAGAGGACGAACCCCCAAGCCTTCAAGCTGCCTAAGCCAGTCCAGCTCTATTTCGAGGGTGTCAAGATTGGACCAGAGGGCGAATACGAGGATGTGGTGGTTCCGACGAAGCCTAAGTAAGTCACCAGTTTCGTCGCTGGTGATCCCACTATCACCAATTGCTTTCATCGCCTGGAGTCGAATACGGGGTTGTGTCAGCTGACAATCGTTGCAGGAAAAAAGGATATGAAGAAGCTCCTGATTTCTTCAAGGTGCGGGATGCCGACGGCTCTGCCGTACTTTGCCACAATTGCCAGCGTCCGGCAGCCGATAATCGAGCTATCATTCCATGTAGTCTCTGCAGCCTTTACTGGCATCTGGATTGCCTTGATCCTCCCTCGGCAATTCCGCCTGTGTTGCGGACTTGGCGTTGCCCGGTTCACGCAGATGACTTGCTAGCTACGCTGCCTGGTGAACTTGCACCAGCTCACCGCTTCCGGAAGATTAGAGGAGCCCCTGTCATCACGCCCGCCTTCAGCCGTGGCATGAAGAACAACGGCTTTATCGAGATCGAAGACGAGGAATCCGGAGACGAAACTGGCTGGAGCGACGTCAAAACTTTCGGCCGACTCTACAAGTTGCCAGCGAAGGGCGTTGTCCTCGATTTCATTTCTCGGTTCGTGATCATGCCCTTTTCCAGATGCGGGGATTTCTAACATTTTTCACAGGCTTCGAAAAGATGGCGCCGGCTACATCTCTGGATCGCCGCCATTGGCCAAGAGCCAGCCACTCCCAGCCAGCTCTCCACTGCGCACTCGTACGCTCGCAGAGCAGCAAGCAGCATTCAACATGGCCACTCTGGCGTCCACCCGGCCTGCCAGCAAGCTTGACGATCTCACACAAGCTCTTCTGGTGAGAATGGAATGAAAAGATAAGACGAATGATGACTAACGGGTTCTCAGGTGAATGCTGAGCCGACGATGGTCTCAATTATGGCGCTCGGCAGTGCTGAGAATATTGCCAACGGCAACCTCAATGCCAGTGACAAGCAGAGTCTCCGTGCTATGCTTGCGCAAATGGAGGCTATGACCGGCCGCATCAAGAGCTTGCTAGGAGATGAGTCCCAGTGTCTTTCTGATGTCGCGGTGGACTCAGCCCCAGCCAATAACGAAGCGGCAGCTGACGGCAATGGCAACGACACCTACGGCACTGAAAGTATCGAAGGCGATATCTCTTCTATTAAAAACGAGTCCGTCGAGCCGATGGCGGATCTGCCTACTCCTGCTACCACCACACAGGATAACCCAGAGCCCTTGGGCGGCCTCGGAGAGAAATCGTCACAAGAATTGCCCAACGATGACGATGTGAACATCATGGATATCGACTAGAGCAATCCTCCAGGTTTCACAGACATCGAAGATTGGTTTTCACCTTACAAAACCCAATAAGCGCATGCAGAAGCCTGACCACAACTCAGCTTCTCGTGTTTGGCTACGAGAGATGCCATCGTGTCGCATACCCAGTGCTTGACGACAAACTACACACACCTGTCATACCGGTATCTCTATTCAAACCCCTCATTTTCCATTTTTGTCTCCAGTTTTAATCCCAAGAAACGACTTTCAGGAGTTGGGAGGAATCAAGCATCAGCGATTGAACGAAACGGAAGACCGCCCACAAAAAAGGCACATATCATAGAAAGATCACAGCGGTCCTGGCGAGAGGAACGAGTTCGCACAAGTTTCTAGCACAATTGAAGGAAAAGGGAGGCCTTCAAAGGTTTTTTTTCCTTCTCCATTATCCATTATCTTTTGTTTGGCGGCACAAAGGTGTGTGTGCGCATGGCGAGCAGAGGAATAAGGGCTGCTGGTTAATGCCGTGCCTGTATCAATGGAAGAAGGAGCGGTTGGTTTGCTTGGCCCTCTCCGCAGCTCTCACGCCTCTTTATCTTGTATCAGACGCAATCACCACATTAGCCTTCCCACGCATAATTCTGCTTTGGAATCCTGGATCTGGGATTGGTTAAGGTTGTGGGGTTGTGGAAGGGGGAAACCCCAAGGGATTCAGGAGGCTGGGCTATGGAGGGAGCGAGGGAGGAGGAAATGCCCCATCGCCTAGGCTAGGTAGCTGCCTCAGCGGAAAGAAATGTGAAGCATTGAATAGAATGCCACACCATACTGACTTGATCCTTGCGTGAGCCCCATGTGTTTTTGAGCTATCACACCGCGTGGACCTCATGTGGTGGAACAAATGGCACTCTCTTGTCAAAGTTCTGTTTATACTGATGAAATGCTCAAAAAGACTATGAAAATGCTTCTTGCATTGACTTTTTGCTAGGAATTCATAGCAAGGAGACGCAAACAACATATATAATAACCAGCACAGCAGGCTCTTCTTTGCTTTGCTGCCACTCTCCTTGACTGGTTTATGACTGACAGTCTAGATTACTGGCACAATTGCTAGGCCAATCATCAGGAAAATGAAGAGGAGAGAAGAACTAAAAATATCAATAGCTTTTACTACAATGCAAACACTACCTCATGCTATCTATCCATACAACCCTCGGTCGAGAACAGTAATGATCCCGAGCAAAGGAGGTTTTTTCTTTCTTTCGTCACAGCCATAATGAAGGAAAGACTCGAAGCCAACACAACCCAAGGATTCTAGAAGAGAGGGTGAGGAAACAATATGCCAAATAACTCATAACAAAGAATACAGCAATGTCCGCCTGATCGTTGAAGACTCCGATGATGACTCGTAAGCAATGCATTTTTTCCCGGTCGATTTGTGGTTTTGTCTTTTTGGGTCCGACTTCCTTGCAGGCAGGTGGCTGCTGGATAATCCCTTTCGCCGTCTGCTTATTCTATTTACCACGCCACGAGCAAAGTGAGAGTAGTGTTGTAAGGATGAAGAAACCTCCCAAACGGAAGGGTGAAGAGCCATTTGGAAGCTACTTGAGCCGCCAGGTGAAGCGAAGAAAAAAATTGAACCCTCTCTCGTTGCTGCGACCACTATCCGGGGGCAGCTTCGTTTGTGCCCTGTCTATCATCGAGACATGGCCTCCTCCTCTTCGGGAGTGGCTTGCGCATTTTCCTGACACATCGGGCGGGCGTGTACTCCTGCAAACATTCTTACATGACGATCCAGATCCACCGAACTCCTGTGCCGATCCCATACCAAGCCATCCCTTACCTAGCAAAAAGAGCGGCGTGAGCCAGTCAGACCGTCTCTGACTAGCAATTCGTCTGTACAATTGGCTTCCGAATCACCTCTTTGCGTAAGAGTTAGTGATGTCTCTGGACACCGATAGGGTTAGGTAGGGTTTGACCTACGCGGCCACGTCTTCCGTTGACCTGCTCCTGTTGCATGTATCCCATGTTCTGCATTCCACCCATGTTTCCGTATCCGAAGCCTCCCATGCCCATGTTCATACCAAATCCGGGAGGTGCGTACGGTGCCTGACCGGGTGGCATCTGAGGAATTTGAGTCGCCGGCGGCTGGATAGGGCTGCCGTTGGCCAAGTTCTGGCTGCGGTACTGGTCGATGGACGGGCTTGGGCTGTTGTAACCACCAAAGCCTGCCTGCATCGGAGGGAAGAAGTTGTTGATGGGGGGCGTCGCGCGATTCAACATGCTCTGCTGGTATTGCAGTTGCTGCAAGTTGGCGGGAGTCGGCATCGGAGAGTTCGATGGGTTGTACATCGGGTTCTGAACGCCGTACGGAGGGAATGGCGGCATGGCCGAATCGGCAGGCTCGTTGCGCTGGCCGCCAAAGCCCATCTCATAGTTGGGAGCGTTGCCAGGTGCGTTCAACGGGTTATAGAACTGTTGCTGCTTGTTCATGTGAGCGGCCTGCTGGTGGTGGCTGTTGGTCTGGCGGGAGGCCGGTCGCTGCCGTTGCTCATTGTTATTCGAGTTGCCGTGTCCGTGGTCGCGAGCACCACCGCCGCTGTTGCGGGTCGAGAGACCAACCTCATCCATCAAGCGCTTGTAACCTTGACCGGGCTGGGCCTTAATGCGGACCAGAACATTCTTGACATTCTCTACCACTTGGCTACGGATGCTCTCGTCGAAGAAAGGCGTGGTGAGGACCTTGAAAATCAGGGTAGCGCCACAGGCATGGTCGCTCAGGATGGCCTCGAGAACCTGGTCGTTGGGGGTGAAAAAGAGAGCCTTGAGAATGGTGTCTCGAGCCTCAGGCTCTGCCTTCTGGTTGATGACCTTCAAGACCGTAAGATAGGCGACCTTGTGGGTGCAGAGATGTACAAGGCAGGGAACAAGCTGGGGCGACAGGACTGTCCGGCGTTGGGGAAAGGTGCACGTATCCAGGAACCATGTCAAGAGCAGGGCTCCGTTAGCGTTTGTTGCGAGCTGGACGCTGTGGAGGGCAATGGCAGCAGCAAGCATGCGCTGCTGGTCTTTGGTGGCATGGTGACTTTCCAAGCAAGCACGCATTGCGCGAGCACCGTAGCGCCCTTGCGCGACCTCCCACATCCGACTGAGCATCGTCTCGAAGATGAAATCATTGTAAGGAGCGCCAAATTTGAGGCAACCCTGCAGGACGTAGTTGCCGTACTGATCCAGGAAGAGCGGGATAGTGTAGGGTCGAAGGTGCTCCACGATCAAATTCATCTGGTGAGGAGTCTTGCAAACGTCAATGATCTTTTGGGCAGCCCAGGTACCGTTCTTGTGTACACCGATTTCTGCCATGTGAGGGGCAATCTCAGCAAGCATAGCATCTCGAAGATCGTCAGAGCAGTGCTCAAACAGCTTTTGCACGACAGTGTTGCCAAGATAGTCAGAGGAGAGCTCTGCAATCTCGGGGAGCATGTCCAGAGCAGTCGTCTCGATCTCGGCCTGGGACAAACTCTGGTTGTCAATGCGCTTCCGGATATCTCGCAATCGCGGGGCGTCGTGAACACGGGTGTGAGCCGGTTCCCTGATGGGAGGAATCTCATCGATAAATTTGCTGAACTGGATGGCAGAATGCAGGCTTCGGGAGATCTTGGCCGAGTCCTCATCAGAGGCTTGGAACTGCTTCACGATCCGCAAGATGTCGTTCGTCATCTCGTTCAAAGGAGGCACGGTAGGGGCAGCATTCGCGGGTTGAGCAGCCGCAGGAACATTGTCGGCGGCAGCACCGGAAGCAGCGCCGGATGCGCCATCTTGGTTCTTCGAGAAGGGGTCAGGGCTGGGGGACGGGAAAACTCCATCGTGGCCCGGCGTGTTCGAGGCAGAGGGAGGCTTGGCGAAGTTGATACGGATCGGGCCGGCTCCAGGGAAAATTTCCTTGCCATTCATGCTCGCTTTTGCGGTGATCGCACTCTCCATCCGCTCAAAGTTCACAAAACCACAGTTCTTGTGCGTGAGAACACGAGCAGACAGAATGGGGCCGTACGACTTGAACATCTCAGTGAGAGTTGATGTCGTGGTGGAAGTGGGAATACTGCCGAGCCACAGAGCGCTCGTGGGACCCTCCAGGCCCTGATCCTCGGCGTTGAGCAGATTGGCGTTGCGGCTGCTCGAACGTCCAAGGTTCATAGCAGCGACGGCCTGGGGAAGATCATCGAACTCCTTTTCATCCGGCAGGCGGATTTCGGCGGGTGGAATTGTGTTACCCATACCTCCACTTCCTGACATGTATGTGCGCATCAAGCGAGAGCCAGGGGTGTCCAGTACGCCGGCAGTACGAGCACGGGGGCGAGTCGCCTGAGTTGCGAATGCCTGGACGGCCAAGTTGTGGTTGTGGATCGCCGCGTTCGTAGCCGCCAGTTGGTCCTGAAGATGGGCCACGTACTGGCTCTCGAGGGTCATGTTGTCCTCGAAGTCATCCTCCTCTTCGTCGGCGTACTTGTCCTTGTTGTTGACTGAGTATGAGCGAAAGCGATTAGCCTTAGTAAAGTCGTTGAAGCTCGGGATATACGGAGTCGCCAACTGCGCACGAGGAGGCTGTGGCGTCTCAGCAAGCCCAAGGTAGTCGAGCGTCCTCATATGGACGTCGCTCTCACCACCACCTTCTCTAGAGATCTGGGACTGTGTCGGCGAGCTCGGACCGTTGGTTGAGCCGATGCTTGCAATACTTGCCAGAGTCATGCCTCGATCACGACCTGTCCCAGTGGGGTTCCAGCTGCTGAAAATGGAGGGGCCGAAAGGCGAACTAGTGCCGGGAATCTGTGCAAAGGGGCTGCGTTGAGGCATTGACCCAGCTCGAAGACGCGAAAGCAACGCCGAGTTGTTGGATGCCGTGTCGGTTGGCTCGAGACCAGGAGACGAAGATTTGAAAGGGCTGTGGGAGGGCGTTGGCCTAGAGGACTTGGGAGCCATCGCCGGAACATTCAACAAGCCGCCACCGACACCGCCGGGCGAAAATCGCGACGGCACAGTGCCGGCACGAGCACGTCTTGTTTGGGGCAGAGACTCGGGTGTGGGGAGTTGAGCAAAGTCGGGAAAGCCATCGGTTGGCGATTCGGGGATATTCTCGCGAAGAGGCGTAGAGTTGCCGCTCGTCGGCGGACCGCCCCAGGGATTCAGCGGCAATCCAGGTACACCTTCCTGGGCTTGAATTTCCCGGGCTCTGGAAGCAACAGTTAACAATTGAACGAGTGTAAATGATGGGCTGTGGAATCCAATGTCGGGCGTACCTCTTGGAGAATAGTCTGCTGGAACCGGGCATCTCGTGCGACGGAGAGCCAGCCCCTGATCGCGAAGCGCTAGCCATCTTGCTGGAGTGGTTCAAGCTTCCTGGCAAGCCAAAAGGAGATCTAACCGAGGAACCAGCGGCAGAGTCAATGGGGGATGTGTTGTTGGCGGACGGAGAAGTCGAGCGGTTTTGGTTTTGTGTGGCAGCTTGGGGCGGGTAACCAATGGCTAAGTGATCGGATCTAGTTGACATTATCAATTATCTAGGCCGGACCTCATGAGAATCTGTGACACTCGCGTATTCCCGACGGGTGCCTAGGCTATCGAATTGGATGTTATCCTCTCGGCTGAGTATGACCACGCGTCAGGGAGAATCAAGTCCAATAAGTTGTGGTGGACAACCTAAAAATGGCAGAAGTCTCGTGTTCCCAGTCGGAAGAGTCGAGGAGGGGAGTTGACGACGGAGAGTGCGGTCAAAACCCGGTGTGTTCTTTCTTGCCAGAACGAGGGATTTCCGTAAGCTATCCTGGGCTGTGCTAACTGCTTCGTCGGAGGAGGCAGAGGGGTGATGGGGTCGCCGGGGCAGGAAAGCGCAGGATGGGGCAGTTCGTCTGGGTCGTTGGATAAGGAATGTTGGCCGAACGGTAGGAGTCGAAAAAAAAAGTATTGTGTGCGTATTTCCAGGTATTACAAGGTACGCCAGGCCAGACAGACGATCGGCAAAGTGGCTGCTGGGTGTTGTCGAAAATGAGAAGGAGGGTTCGACGTCGGTCGGGGGCTTGAGTTGTGAGGTCAAGGAATGTCGGGGGGGGTTGTGGGCTATGGACGATTGGGCGCTGGGGCAATGGAAAGATTTCTCCTGCCGTCACTCGGTAGCCGTTGTGGTCGCGTAGCGGTGGGCGGTCTCTTGAATGTGGATGCTGCGATACGAAGCAAGCAGAGCGGAGCGTTTGCGGAGCGTTGCGTTGCGTTGCGCAGCGTAGCGTAGCGGTGCGGTGACTGTCGTTTCTAATCGGTTTTCGGATCAGATTCCACAGGTCCGGATTCCAACTTCGCAGCGCAACATACACAACTCTGTCTTGATGGCGTCGCGGCAGTCAAACCAGCCGATTGTCCTTTCTTTCCTTTCAGGGGTTCTTTTGAGCGAGACAAAAAGAGAGGAAGAAACAACAAAAGTAAACGAGCTCAATATACAGGCTTCATTAGTATAGGGTCGAAGAGGCCTGGAGAAAGGGATAGGGAATGGGGGATGGGAGTGGTGAGAGTGGGAGGGAAAGAAAAGGAGAAAGAGGAAAGTGATCGAGAAACGTTAGGTTTGTGCCTTGTATGAATAGGTGAGGCACCTAAGGTAAGGTAGGTACAGAGCAAATTGGAGTCAGGAGTCCGGTCTCTAGTTACCTTGGAAAGGTAAGGTAGCCAGTTACCCAAAGCCCAGAGGGATGATTAGGGGAAAGGGGTTTGAGGTGAGGTCAGGCAGGTAGGGAGCAGATAACCCTGGGAGGTACATGAGGTTGAGGCACCTTACCTCGGACGGTGCAGGTGCAAGTGCAGGTGCAGCGGGCCAAGGTACATACAGACGAGTTGCAGTTTACTGTGCAGCGCAGTGTGCAGTGCCTTGCAGCGAAGCCAACAGAAGCAACAGAAACAGGAACAAATGCAGCTCTGTCACCTCAGGCATTAAAGCCATATAAAGTAAGGTATGAAGTAAAGGCAAGGCGAGGCAACCATAGCCAGGTACGTGACGGGATCTACTGCAACAAGCAGTCGGGTCCACCGTCCAACGAGTCCAGTGCCCTACTGGGCAGTCGCTGCTCTCCTTCATCCAGGCTTCCCTCTCTTCAAACTTGTCAGGATCCGGTTTCTAGTGGAGAGAGTACATCACTTTACGGGGAAAACCACTTTGGATCCAAGGTATCTTTCCCGGTCGCCCGCCACGTCAGGTACATTGCCCTCCCTCCCCTCTGTGTTCTCTTCTTCTCACTTATACCTACCCAGGGATTCTAAACGTTAGTTTATTACTTCGCCCCACCACACTTACCACTTCCACATCTAATTAGCGAAATTTTAGCCAAAGTACCCTATAGCTATTTTTTTGCAGTAAGTAACCTTTTTTTGCTATTTTATTATATTTCCCCTCTCACCCCTTAAAGTTAGCAATACTATAAGTGTAGTGCTATTACTAACTACCTCTTTTTTACCTATAATAATAATAACCCACCTTATAATACCCTCACCTAACTACCTCGCCTACTATTACACGTTTATATATAACTAGTATATTATACTATAAGGCCCTCCTTCTAATACTATCCTACCTAGCTATAAAAAGACCCCTCCTAGCACCTACCTAATATTATAATCTCCTCCTCCTCCTACCTCTATTTTTAACTATTAAGATTATAACTTCTATATACTATTACTATTACCTAGCCTCAGCCCTCTTACTAAATTAAATAACTATATATAGAGTATTATTTATAGTAGAAGTAACCTGCCTAAAAGCCTATATATATAGGTAGTTAAATAATATTAGACCCCTTAATCTTACTACTATAAAACCAGGCAGACTAACTACTAGCACTACTTATAGTAAAAATCACAGGCTAGAGAGCTCTCTTATAATAAGAGGATTAAGGTTTAAAGCCTCTATAAGTATCTTAGTCTTTTATATAATACTATTACTATAGTTACCCACTTCACCTACTATTAAGTTTAGCTAGCTTATAAGAAAGCTACTCTAAAAAAGAAGGGTAGCTAATACTTATAGCTTATCTCTATACCACTTAAAATATACCTTATTTAGTTCCTTAATAAGGATTAAGCCTACTATAACCTTCCTATATCTAACTTATAGTATATAATACCTAGTTTTAATATATTTAGAGAGAATACTATTTCTACTACTCTTTAAGACCTAGAATACTAGCAGAGAGTAAAACCCCGTTAAATATATTATATAGAAGCTAATAAGTAGTAGTAAGTCTCTTTTATCTAGTACCTTTTTAAATAGTTTAGAGATAACCCTGATAACTAGGTATAAGTACCTATCTTATAGACTAATAAGACCTAGGCTATAAATAACCCTATATATAAATAATAGATTATAATATATAACTTTAAAGATAAAGAGGTATTTACCCTCCTCTACTATAAAGATTATAGGTAGATATTATAGGGGTCTTTTTATAGTATAATAAAAGGCTCTGCTATCTTTTAGGATAAGGGATAGGAAAAGATAATATCTAATAGCTATTATAACTATATTTTACCCTATATTAAGAGGTTTATTTAGAAGTATTCTAGCACTCTATTTTAGCAGGATAATACTCACCCTTATATAGCAAAATATACCTTATAATAGCTACTTAAGTATAAGATTATAACACTTAACTAGCCTCTAAACTTACCTAACCTTAGCTCTATTAAACACTTATAGTTATAGATTAAAGTATACCTTAAGTGGCAGTACCCTAGGCTATAGTTTCTAAAGTCTGTAAAGCTCAAAGCAGCACTTAAGTATATATAGTAGAAGGTCCCACTATATATATTAGAGGACTTTATGCATATAATACCTTGTAAGTTAAAGGAGGTGATCTAGCAGAATAGAGGAGACGCCGATTAGTATAGCTAAAAAATTAACACCAGTATTAGTACCTCAAAAGTGGCCTTTTTTGGCAGTGTGGGAAGTACTGATACTAGCAATCATTTGCTCCATATGGTTAGTATGGGACTGCGCTAACGTTTAGAATCCCTGGGTAGGTATAGACCAGGGAAAAGGGCAAGACAGGGACTGGCTGACACGACAGCGCAGGATCGAGGTCAGAGTGAAACGGGGAAAGGGCCCCATCGCTCGTTGCCAACTGCAGCCAGAGCACACACAAAGTGAGCTTTGCTTAAGGTAAGGTACCTTACCTCACCTAGGTAGTTCAGCTAGATGCCATGCTCTCTCTGTCTGCTATGCTTTGCCAATTGTCCGGTGTCGTTGCTCTCTCATCAGTTGTTTCCTTGCTGGTACCCATACCAAGATTATTTCTATACTTCCACCGTCTTCCTATACATTCTCCTCTATCAGCTGCAACTGGAACCTGCGTTGTCGTTCTGACACCTCTTATTGTTAGTCGTCTTGTCCCTTCCCTTATTTTCCTCATTCAGTCAAATGGAAGTGGGGGCCTACCTTCCCTAGGTAAGGTACCTAGGTAGGAGGTCACGGTCAGGTATGTGTACATGTCAATATCCACCCCCCCCCCCCCCCCCTTTCTCTCTCTCTCTCTCTATCTCTCTCTCTCTCTTTACGCTTTCCGCGTCGGTTCTCGAGATAGCATGGCCGGTTACTGCCACGGTGCATCATCTACATGTATCGTCAAACCGAATGCGCTGAATTGCCGTCTGTGTATAGCTCACTGTAGGCGACAATTGACGCGGGGAGGGGGAAAAAATTGGTTTGGTCTAGACTCAAGGCGGGGGCTTCGTCAATCACAACGCTAACACGGCGGAATGCACGCCAACGGTTTGTTAGCGGGCAATAATCTGTCGGCCCTAGTCCTTCCCATTCCGTACCTTACCATATCACGTCAACATCTACATCTCCGTACCTCAAATTCTTTCGTAACCCGAGCCACTACGCCCAGAACAATCTAACGTTTATCTCCAACAGTAGCGAACAGCTTCACAGCCCTACCACGAGCAGTATCCCGGCCTCTTTTCATATCATCCGTCCTAGGGTGCTCGACCTACCTCAGCTACCTAGATACTCCAGACGCAGGCGATGCCGTGATGGGACCTGGTCTCGATACCGAGCCTCCTAAGACATCCCTCCTCCATTCAACACCACCAAGCAGTCATCATCCTCAAACTCACCCCCCTTATCCAATGCCATGGAACCATCGTCGCAAGAGGCTCCCAGCTGTCATTGAGGTGCCACCCCTTCATCCTCGCCGGGATCCATTCCCTTACTTCCTCGCAATTGCTCAAAGCCCCGATCTATCGTCGTCAGCAGCGCCTCACGTTTCGCCCAACTTCAGTAACCGACTAGATTTTCTGTATTGAAGTATAGGGGTCTAGCCTGCAAAATGACCCCAAATGGGGTCCAAAACCAACTTGAGGTTTGCACCACGACGAACCGTCCTCGCCCGCGCACACGGACAGTGCGTGTCTGCCACACTACATCATTCTCTCGGAGGCATTTCTCCAGCTCTGCCCTTGGCCCAGCCGTCTTCAGAGTTACAGCGCAGTGCAGTTAATCCCCGTCACCGGCCGTCTTGAACCAGGGTATCGCTACAGCCACCAGCCTAGACGACGAGATATCGTATAGCCGCGACATCTCAGTGCGACGAAGCCGGCTACCAGGGTCTATGTACCCTTTCGGGAGCGATGGCTTGTCTGGAGCTCCGGGGAACCCAAGAGCCCCGGAACACCTCACGTACCCGCACCTTAGCTGGAACCAAGGCCAATATCAGATTCACGTCTGATGCCGCCAATAGCAATTCGATCGTTCGCGGCTGACAAGTCTATATGTCATCGTCAGTCAAGATGGGACAAGACTAACCAGCGGCACAAAGCACGAATCCATCGACATCAGAACGGCTTCGCGGCAGGAGGCTGACTAGCTGTCATGGATTAATTGACAGCAGCCACAAATGAGTCTGCTTAGGTCTAAGGCGAGCCGGATGCCCTGTCTGAAGCTCTGTGCTTTGCTAGATCTCCTTCATGGGTTCCAAGACCAAAATTGTGAACTTCGTCCAGTCTCGAGACCAGAGACGCAGACTCACTGTCAGTTCTTCGGGACTTGCTGACACGAAGCACAAGTTGTCGACCAATTGTTCCCTCTTCAACGATACGCAAAGTACCTAGGTACTTCCCTCGAGTGATAATCAAGCGAAAAACAACAATTCGCCGCCGTTTGCTGACTCAAACACGGTCTCTTTCGCATCTTGACCCGCAGACTTCGGTCGAATCGTCAGCCTGACAAAAAGAGACTTTGGCTCGCAGAAAATGAAAAGGGGAGGGGGGTTACCGACGACGAGCCAGCAAACCTTGAGACGTGTTCCCCGATGGGGCCACTGACATCGGCGGCCAAGGGCCACAGACTAAGCCAGGCCGTCAGTTGCAACGCCGTGAAGGCATGTTCCAGCTTGATGCCGCCTGGTAGGCCTCCAATCACAACCTCGGATGACTCTTGTCTGAGGATCTGCTAAAAATCTGAAACATGGCTTTAGCCTGCCTTATCCACGCTACGCTCACTGCCGTGATGCCGTAGGCACACACCCATGCCACGATCTGCCAGCGGCTGCCGCTTCACCACGCAGTCCTGCAAGTGCTCTCTCTTCTCTCCGCGCGTCCCATAATTGGCATCTGGTCTTCAGCTGGTCGTCGGTCGGCGTACTACAGTAGACACGGGGAGCCCTTCAACTTCGGCCCAGCTCGTCCGGCATCCAATATCTTATTTTGGATCGTCATCGCTCTCGGCCCATTGCCCGGTAACCGCCCGCAAGCTCCCCGATCTGCGTATGGGAGAAGTTGATCTCCCAAAGGTTACCAAGAAGTTGATCTCCCCCGTCTTGGTAAGGAGCCTTCCGGGGCTTTCGTGCTGGGAACAACCTATGTTCCCTAAAAGCATAACGGACGATTGCGAGTACCCAAGCTTTCTTCGTACCAACGCCTACCGACCAAGTCGACGATGAAAACAAGCGATGGTCCGCCCTCTCCATCTCAAAGCCTCATTTGGTTGGAGAATTAGTCCGCTGGGCTGGTTGGCAGCCGAGCTTCCATCCATCCCGTTATATTCATGGCCATCTTCACTCAAACGTTTTGGGCTGTCAATAGACACCTGCCATCGCAGCTCTTGACTCAAGCCTGTAGATAGATTTTACACAAACTACAGCTCATTCGAGCATGCCGATGAGAAATCTCCGTCCCCTTCTTCTGTGCCAGGCGGTTTCATCGACCCCTATTTTGCGCCGCCCCCCACCGTTCAGAACAAGGGGCCCTTCCCTCGTTCATTTACGCGGTACCTTATGTGCCTGTGACTCTGGAGTACCCTTTGACAACATGGGACATCGTCCCCTCTCCTTCTCTCACTCTCTCTCTCTCTTTCTCGTCCCAGATTCAGGACGAAATGCCCTTCCAGCCTCAACTTGCCTCCGCGGTCTCCGCCGAAACTCGCGCCAGTGCCCTCTTCCGCCACGTCCGTCCTGTGAATGACGCGTTACGCCGCGCAGCCTCAATGCATTACCGCCCGCGGCATGATCGGTCCGCCGTCACCGCGATACCCGCCCTCGTCGCCGACACGGCCTCTTTTTTTCCTTTTTTATTGACCTCGGCGATAGGGACTAACGGCCGACCAAAGCCCATGCTGGTCCGCGAAGGACAGCGTAAAAACAAACCCAGCGGCGGCTTCGGCAGAATCACTGGACAATTTGTCGCCTCATGCACCGTGGTCCTATACTTGGCGGCCGGCCCTCGCTAATAAATTTGGGTTCGAGGTCTTCATTCGCTCTTCACCCCGGTCTGCTTGGTGAGGCTCAGGGAAGTGACAACAGACACAGCTCCCCGTCGTATACTAGGCCATGCCCCTCCCTATACAGGGCGATCACCGGGTGTCGAAATGGCAAAAATAGCATCGCGACTTTCAGCGGACTATCCCGTTATCCCACCACCCTGATGTCACGAACACACGCAGTCATGTCCAAATAACCTTGGCCGATTTGTTGTACAGCAGCTGCATGCCGTTCGGCGGGCATCTTGCAACCAAATCCAAGCAAAAAGGAAACCAGATGAAGGTTGGTTCCGATGCAACTCCCGGGGCGGCTCACCGATCAGCAGGACAATAGTCCGTATGGGCATGGTCGTCGAAACGCCGACCATATCTCAACAGCCCGACGGCTTGGATCGTCCCAAAATACTGATAGCCCCAGGCTCAGTGAAACTATAACGGGTGCTGCGAAAAGCGCCCATTGATTTACAAACAACCCAGGTCCAATCGTCACATCATGCTTGCCGGGCCGGTGATGTTGTCGTTCTCAAAATAGGCAAATTAGGTGCCATTCGGACATGGCCCTCTCACGACCTAATGCATGTGGATGTGAATATTACGAGCTAGCCGCACCTGATTTCTGTATCATCGTGGCAAGGTTTGCTGAGGATTTAGACGACACCCGGAACAACACTTGGCAATAGGGCCATTGTCAGGTTATCCTACCATACCATCCATAAATTGAGTTGCACCCTGAGTCTATGAGTGCAAATATACACACCTGGATCAAACATAACAGAGGGGACCTCACGCGAAGCGCACATGCGAAACATAATCAACGGGCCAAGGGGGTTTTCGTCAACAATCCTTTCACGGACTCGATTTGTCAAACTTTCTCCCGTCGAAAATAACTACTAGTCGCAAAGAGCTATCTCATGACATGGTCTCTGACTCGACCGAGGGTTTTCTTTGCAAGACCGACGTGAACAGCCCCCCCCCCCAGAGACACCAGTCGCCGTATCAGTAGCGAGGTATTGAGCGTTGAGACCGTTTGACTGCTATCTGCTCTGAGGTCATTGCTCATCTTCATGATTCACTCAATTGCATACTGTGGACCCTGAGGATAACCAACCTACCATCTTACATGTAGAAAATTGCCCCGTGAATAAAAGATCTGAGGGGGTTAGATAAGAGTTTTGGCGTTTGACCTTGTTCTTTTTCTATCTCGCGATTCTAGTCGCGAAAAAAGGGGGGGAGGGGGGGGAAAGAGGGAAGCACATAACCGTAAACATATATGTATGTTGCGTCTTGGGATTGTGAACCAAGAATTCTATATGTTAGATCGCCAACATAGAAGATGTATATAGTTTGTGTCTTGCGTGACTTATCTATCAATATTAGGCTACCAAAGACTTTTGGAGCTGTCTTGTGAGGTTGCTGTAATCTTTTTTCTCTTATTTGGCTGGAGAATCTAAGAGATGCGTCTATTTCTGTGCTGAGAACACACCGAGTAGAGCTTATGTTAATTCATGGGCAAGCACTTGGTCGATTCCAATTGCATCAAATCCACTTCACAGCACGATATCAAACTCGGTGTTCAATATTTTCCATTGATCCTCTAAGAATTCTTTGCCTATGTACTAAACAACCCTTAACCACAATTTCTGTAATGATCCCTTTATCCCATAAACGCCTTGGCTTTGTAGAAAGCGTAACCTCTGCATTTATTCATCGTTGCTTCATGTCATTAGTCAGTCATTCTCGTTTACTTCCAGCTCTCCTTCTTTCTCATCGCCCTTCAATCGTAAATATCTTCGTCCATCTCGTCATTAGTCAGTCATTCTCGTTTACTTCCAGCTCTCCTTCTTTCTCATCGCCCTTCAATCGTAAATATCTTCGTCCATCTCGTCAGCCGCAATTTCATCAACAGCGTCATCCTCGTCCATGTACTCATCGTCGGTGTTGAGCTCGCTATCTTGGTGGTTGGGCAGGACGGTAATGCGGCCGTTGATGAGCTCGACGCGGGCGTTCTCGCCGTCGCGGACGTTGCCGCGGAGGATGAGGATGGCCAGCTTGTTAAGAACTTCTTTCTCGATGAGGCGGGACAACGGACGAGCGCCGTAGGCGGGCGAGTAGCCGGCGTTGCCGAGGTAGTCCTTGGCCTCTTCCGAGACGTCGATGTAGACCTTGCGGCCGTTGTTCTCAAGCCGCTTCTGGATCTCCTGGAGGCGGATATCGACGATCTTGCGGATCTCGCGGCGGGTGAGGCGGTTGAAGATGACAGTCGAGTTGATGCGGTTCAGGAACTCGGGCAGGAACCAGTTGCGAAGAGCGTTCATAACGAGCTCGCGGGTCGTGGCGTCGACCTTGCCCTCGCGGTTGGTAGACTTAGTGAGGTATTCCGCGCCCAAGTTGGAAGTCATGACGACGATGCAGTTCTTGGCGTCGACGACACGACCTTGTCCGTCAGTGATGCGACCGTCGTCCATGAGCTGCAGGAGAACGGTAAGAACCTCCTTGGCGGCCTTCTCAACCTCGTCGAAGAGGAGGATTGAGAACGGCTTGCGACGGAGGGCCTCGGTGAGCTGACCACCGGCATCGTGGCCGACGTATCCCGGGGGAGCGCCAATCATTCTGCTGAGAGCGTGACGCTCCTGGTACTCGGACATGTCGAAGCGGATCATCGCTTTGGGGTCGTCGAAGAGGAACTCGGCAAGTGCCTTAGTCAAGAGAGTCTTACCGGTACCCGAGGGACCGCAAAAGAGGAAACTGGGCGGTTGGTTAGGGTTGCTGAGACCAGACCGCTGCAAACGGATGGCGTTTGAGACAGCCTGGACAGCTTCCTTCTGACCGACGACGATCTTGCTGAGCTGCTTCTCCATGTGGATGAGCTTCTCTTTCTCAGTGGTCTTGAGACGGGTGACGGGGATACCGGTCCAGCGGGACACGATCTCGTTGATGTGGTCAGAAGTGACAACATCAGTGACCATGGCACCGTGATCTTGGCCACTCGCGTTCAGAGCAGCGTCCGCGGCGGCCTTCTTGGCCTCCAGCTCCTTGATGACGGCGCGCTGCTCGGGAATAGCGCCGTACTGGAGGTCGGCAGCCTTAGCGTGGTCGCCATCGTTGATGGCCTGCTCAAGGCGCTTCTCGAGGTCGTCGAGCTTGAGCTTGGAAAGATGAATCTCTTCACCTCTCTTGATTTCGGAAAGGTATTTCTGTCGGAGAGGCTCCAACTCCTCCTCGACGTTCTTGGCGTCCTTCCTCGCCTGGACTAGACGAGTCTGGGACGCTTCATCCTTCTCCTTCTCCAAGGCCGCGATCTCAATCATGATTTGGCGCAGCTTGCGCTCGAGAGAATCGATGATCTCCGGCTGTGACTCCCTCGCGACACGGACGGCAGCGGCGGCCTCATCGACCAAGTCTATAGCGGAGTCGGGGAGTCTGCGGGATGTGAGGTAGCGGCCAGCCAGGTTGGCGGCCGCCACCAGCGCATTGTCAAGGATCGTAACGCGGTGGTGTCTGTCGTATCTTTCCTTGAGACCACGTAGAATGGAGATGGTCTCACCAATGCTGGGCTCCTTCACCAGTACTTGCTGGAAACGTCGCTCGAAAGCGGCGTCTTTCTCGACGTACTTGCGGTACTCGGCGAGGGTCGTCGCACCGATGCAGTGTAGTTGACCACGAGCGAGCATGGGCTTGAGTAGGTTGGCAGCGTCCATGCCACCCTCGCCGGAGGAACCAGCACCCATGAGCAAGTGAATTTCGTCGACGAAGAGGACGATCATCTCCTTCGAGTCCTCAATCTCCTTCAGGACACCCTTCATCCTCTCCTCAAATTCTCCGCGGTACTTGCTTCCGGCTACCAGGGCGCCGACGTCAAGCGACAGCAGCTTGCAGGCTTTCAGGTTGTCAGGTACGTCGCGGTTGACGATTCTCTGGGCCAGGCCCTCAACGACAGTCGTCTTGCCCACACCGGGCTCACCGATGAGGACAGGGTTGTTCTTGGTACGGCGGGAGAGGATGCGCACCACTCTGCGGATCTCCTCCTCTCGGCCGATAACCGGATCGATCTTCTTGTCGCGGGCCATGGCCGTCATGTCGATGGTGAACTTGGCCAGGTTCTCGTGCTCCTCCTCCGTATCAGCGTTCTTGCTGTCCACCCGCTTGGTGCCCCGGATCTGTGCGACGGCATCGTGTACAAGCTTCGGCTTGGGGACGTTGGCCTCCTTAAGGCATGCCTGGATAGTGTGATCCTCGGCGAGGGCCTGGATGAGGTGGTCGACGGCGATGAAAGAATCCTTTTGGGTCTTCTGGAGCTCCTGCGCCTTCCTCAACACGGTGTGGAAGGTCGGCGCGACGGAGACCTGGTCCGGAGGCGGGTCTTGGCTCGGCAGGCGGACGAGCGTCTTCTTGAGGGCTCTGTCGAAGAGTTGCGGGTCGCCGTGGGCGCGCTCGACAACTTGTCGGAACATCGAGGACGTCGGCGGCGGCGCGTTCTGTTGGTCTTTTGACTGGTCTGCAGGAGGGTCGAGCAGCGAGACTGCCAAGTGAAGGGGAAGTAGTTGTGAGTGAGCATATTGCTCGGCGAGTGCCATGGCGTCTTGCACGGCCTTCTCGCCTCTGTCGGTGAATTCCATTCTTGAATTCATGTTGGCGGTTGTTCTGAAACAACGATATTGTAATTTGGTTGGGTCGTAATTAGGTGTGGTGGTTGTATCGTGATATCGTGGGGTAGAAGCTCGAAAAACGTGAGACTTCGAGTTGAGAATTGATCATCAACTGGGGTATCTTTGTGTGTGTAGAATTAAGTGTGATGAAGAAAGAAATAAATCAGTCTCAGAGCATTCGAGTCTCAATTTATGCTTGAAGAGTTGAGGTTCTTCGAGGCTCTAGACTGGGAAGTGGGCCGTCATATGGACTGATTTAGTGTTCCAAGGTTGTCTGGTAAGGTCGAGAGCTGTAGGGCACCAAAGGGCACCGACCAGAACCTGGTGGAAGTCCCGCGACGTCACTGGAATCAATGCACCACCAGCCCAAATCGTGGGGTCGTAGTGATTGGGCGCAGGCCCGCTGAGGGGTCCGCTACAGATCTAATCAACCTATCGATAAGACCGGTATCTTATCTCTTATCGACAGCCCATCGCATTGACCTGATCTAGGGTCATGTGATCATATTCAGCCACTTCCTCAGCCACACAGCTCGTGACCTGAGCTTCGGGAAATTTTGCAAGGACGAGCTGCGTCCAAAAAGTTTAGGGGGACGACGACGACGACGACGCCGACGACGATTCACGAAATTCCACCGCCGGTGCCGGAAGCGACCCGGCGCACGAATCAACGATGTTCTCCGTCGCAAGCCTCAGGCTCTCAGAGCTGTCTATAGGTGTCTCGAGGACAAGCATACGATATGGCAGTACCAGTCCACGACAAAGGGTGCGGAAGATGGAGATGGCCAAGTTCCCCAAGGACCACGGCGAGAAGATTTGGGTCTGGAGCCACATGATGACGAAACAAGTCGTCTATTCACATTCAAAGGTGTTGGAAGTACGCAATATTCCCCCCTTTGCAACGTCAAAGATCTGAGTTCAATTGGCCTCGTCAATTGGGCGGGCTGGGCTCCCGACAAACGAGCCGCTCGTGTGATCTCGCAACATTGCTAACGAGTCCAATCTTCGTCTGCGACAGTCACACCGAGCCCTCGGCCAGATACCTTTCAACGGCAAGAAATGCAAGCCCGCCAAACTGCGCAAAGATTACTGGGAACCAATGGCGATGATCCAGCTGCCCAAGGGCGCCGGCGCAGCAGGCCAATCCGTGTTCCAGAAGCTGCGCGAGTTCCGCCGGATGCACGAGCTGTGCTGGGGCGATGAGGTGTTATACAGGAGTAAGGCGAACGACGCGCAACCGAAGAGCGAGAAGAAGGGCATCCGCAACCGCTGGGAGCGCGGCCGGGCCCTCAACGACCAGCGCGCCAACGCCATCGCCGACATCGCCGCCGTCTTGGCCGGCCAGGGCCGTGGGAACCGGTTGTTTGTCAGCCAGGAGGAGTTGGAGGACCTGAAGAAGGGCAAGAAGTTGATGGGGCGCAAGTGGCTGAAGCTCAGACAATGGAACCGGATGTTGTCCTCGAAGGACGCGGTCGAGGTCGAGAGGACCGAGGGCAAGAGTGTTGCCGAGCTGGAGGCGGCAGAGGGCGGGGCTGAGGCCGTGAAGAGTGCTTCCAAGACGGAGGTCTCTGTCGATGGGCCAGATGGGGAGAGCACGGCCGCCAAGAGCTCCTCTACGACAGAAGTTCTGGTTGGGAGCGAGGATGGCGCTGAGGTCATCGAGGTGGAGGGGTGTGATGATCAGCTCCTGCCGGCGACGGTGTACTGGGCCGTCGACCTCGACAAGAACTACGCAGAGTCGTGGTCATCCAATGTCACTCACGACCTATTGGACAACGCCGTCGTGTTGAATGCAGAGTATGAGAAGCAGGAAGTCATCAAGGAGGACCCTGTTTCATATGGCCCAGACAACATCAACTACAAGATTAAGGACGTCAGGTAGACGAAAGGGTGGAAAAGCCCACGAAGAAGGCGGCTTCAGAGTCATCAGTCCAAGGCACAAGGCTCTTATCGCAATTGTCACAACACCAGTGAGGAGTCGAAGGATTTTACATCTCACAAAAAAGGACGCTGTGTTTTACTTAATTGCCCCCTGGGAGCTTGTTAGTGCCAGGGGGGGGGGGGGCGGGCGCTCGCCATGTAGACTACCTATTGTACCAGTACGGTTGCATGAACCATGATAAACCAAAAACCCCAGAGAGAGAGAGAGAGAGAGAGAGAAGACCCATTTCCCTTTGAAACCCGCGCAAAACCCTGAACAAAGCCGTGATGGGAGTGCTCCTTGTCATCAATGTCATAAGAGTAAAAGAAACCACACAAAGATTAGACCTGGATAGCAAACTTCTTGAGATACTCGTAGTCCTTGATGCAAGCGTCGACACACTCGCGGATCTCCTTGAGACCCTTCTCACCAAACTTTTGCTTCCACTCAGCTTCTTCTGACTCACGGGTGATGACCTTTTTCTCGCGGGGTATTAGCATGCTGCGAAGTGCGTATACGTCGCCGTCCAGCGTGCCCCGGGTGGGCAAACCACAACAGCAGAGTGAGCCTCCAGGGGCAGGGGCTGTGAAGCGGCTTGGAGGGGCACGGGAACTTACATGCGCCTTGTTGCGCGGCTTCAGCGAGGTGCTGCCGAGGGCATCCTCGTGGAAGCCGGTCCACTTGGCAAACTTCTCCTGGGCAATCTTGGTGTCTTCCTCACCCCAGTTGAGCATGTTGTCAGTGAAATCAAGACCGACGTGCGCGCAGTAAGCACGGATGACGCTCTCGGGATCGTCGAGAAGGTCGTCAGCATCAACTACCATCAAGTTGCTCGAGTCGACAATGCCCTCCTTGACGAGGAAATCGAAAAGGCGACGCAGCTCAACGTAGCCGGCCTCGCTCTGCATGAAGTTGTAGAAACCCGTCATCTCATCCAGAGGCGGGACGGTGCAGCGGTAGTAAGAGGGAATAGAGCGCCGCGGGTGGCGAATCAAGAATGTCCACTGGAACTTGCGCAGCGTCTCAATTGGCAGCACGGTCGGGTTGCTGGCCTCCGGCGCGGGACCGGCGGACGGGGCGATATCAGTCTTACCGCCGTTGGGGGCCAGCAGGTACTGCGCCATGTCCTTCACGAAAATGCGCTTGTTGCCCTGGATTCAAGAATCAGTATGAGCGCTCCTATTGCGTGCATTCATTCCTTTGAAGGGTCGGGTCGGGTGTGGTTGGTCGGCGGCGAGTCCCCCGAGAAACCGCTGACGCCCGGGCGGACGCTGTGCGGGACATAGTTGGTGGCTGCACCACAAAGCTTCCCTGGTCGCTGGGCCAGGCCGCCACAACACAGCAGGCTTCAGCTTAAATCAATTGAGAATTTCGAGAAGCTCTGTTTCCAGGTGCGAAGAACGCTAACGACCGAAAATTGGATCGATTTTGATGGGGGATGGCCAAGTAACGAATTGATGGGGAGAAACTGCGGGTTTGCGGGTTGCAGAAGCTCTGCAACCCCCTAAGAAACAAGTGCAGGGGAGCTGTTTTGCGCTGACGAGCGGGCGATCGGTCGAACTGAAAGAGAAAAAAAGGAGACCGGGGGACAAGCACAAACCTCGTTACCAGCATCCTCGATCTGCTTCAGCACGTCGGCATACGTCGTCTCGGAGAATCCAGACTTTTCTCTGCCGTCTGCGTCGTTCTCAAAACGTTCACCCATGCGCTCGGGACCATAGTAGAATGCATCACCAAACGGCTCATGGACACATGCCAGCTTGTCCCGGCGGGCCATGAACACCTGCAATTGGAAATGTCAGCCTACCGTTCTTTACCTCTCCAGCGAAGGCAGGAAGGAGGGGAGTGGAGGGGCGGGAAGTCGAGATTTTGGATGAGAGCCGTCAACACCAACAATTCGCCCGGCTGCTCCCACGATTCAGGACCCTGAACCTTGTTTTTCTTACGCTGGTCCGGACGATGGCGTGCTCGCCGTCCTTGTCTCAGGAAGGGTGAAGGGAAAACACATGCGCCGTAAGCAGCACTGTTCAGCGCTCCATTGGAAGAAAAGAGACATACCCTCTCGAAAGCTGTAGAGCAGGCCCGGGGGTGGGTCGCGCAGAAAATTGGCTTTGAAGGCGTGATAGCCATCTTGAAGCACCTCACCACGAAGATGGGGAATTGAGTATGGGAAACAGCAAATTGCCGCACAGAGATAGGGCGGGCGCGAGCGGGCGGAACCGGGAATCCGCGAGTTGCAGAGCTTCTAGATAGGCTGAGCGCTGAGCTTGGGATTACGTCGAAGCGGACCGGAACGTTGTGAGAAGCTCTTGTCGCTTAGGCAAATCAACAAAAGGGTATGATGGGAGGAATCGTCAATGTCGACAGAACCGGGAATCGATGGCGAAATCGAGAGAGACGAAGGGAGGGAGAGGTGCGGGCTTGGGCTATAAATTATCCAAGAGCTCCTTCGCTCATTTCATGGTTCAGCTCAGCTTCTGGGTTGCCCGAAGCTCTGCAACTCCCTCCAGCCGACGGGCAGTCACTTCACGCCTTTCACACACACATGTCTACCCACGCTTTCCTCACGCCTTCACGGCTTTCACGCCCTCTCTTGCCCATGCCGACAGCCTTTGCCGACAGCCGTCCGTCCCAAGAAGTAGCTACGTACAGAGTACAGTACAGTTGTGGTCTTTTTCCCTTTTCCCTGTGGCTAAACGCGTAGGTTGTTGCGTCTGGCCACAGTCATGGAACGCCCACCCCTCTTTCAGACCGAAGATTCCCACTCACCCACTTTGGTGTTCCTGCTTAGCTGCGAGTCACTCGAGAGACCAAAAGCAGGTAGACGGCCAGGTAGAGTCGAGGTGAGACGAAAGTACCGCAACCAGCGTTCGCAGAGGCAAAAGCAGACATAACGAGACAAAAGGTCGGTCGGCGAGGTACCCGATTCGGAGACCAGATGGTACAGTGAGCAGCAGTACCTTGCGGCTGCTCTCTCGCAAAACCTTGTCTCACTACGAAATCACACGTCATAGCACAAGGAGGTTGAGCCGACCAGTCCAATTGAACCTGTCCGTCTCTGCTCCCGGCGGCGCTAGGGCCGGCGCCGAGGGAAAAACTACAGAGTTTTCCCAACCAACAAAAGCGGGCTTGCAACACCTCTTCTTCCCGGGTTGCAGGCTGCTGCAGGACGTCGAAAGGCGAAGGAACAGCCAAGTTGGAGAACTAAGAAACAAAAAGAAGAATACTACTACATAGAACTTGGAAGAGAAAAAAAGGGTAAATGCGGGAAACGCGTGGATACCGTGGATACCGCTAACTGGGATCGTACTGGGAAATCCCGATGAATCTGATGGTTTTCTCTGATGACAGGGCTAGTCAAAACTGGGCAATGGAGAGGTTCCGCGGCGGAACGTGTGTCGACGGGTGGAGATATGCTCCAGCATATTGCTCCAAGAGAACTCCATCTAGCTGCAATCTTCCTGGCCTGGAAGACGCCCGTTTTTCCCTGCCTTGCATGGCCACAACTCCGTCGTCGCGGCACATACTCGGCATCTGCGCCGTTGTCGAGCAGCGAAACCTGACACAAAACGTGGAAAGATAAGCCGCTTTTCAGAAGCCAGCTTTCTGCGGGCCAGCTTAGCCAGGAAGGAGTCCCACAAGGGTCCTATTCTTTCTCCATGCAATTCTGTAATATGGACGTAATGCCCGTGGAGTTATCGATCCACCATGAAGACATCTTAGCGGAGCAACCCATCCGCTCTGAATCATGGTCAAGTGAAAGGCTTCCAGTTGGGACTGGAACGAGCGAGGAGAGGGGGAGGGGTGACGAAAGAAAGAGGGGGTTTGAGAAAAAAAAGTGGTGAGTGTGATTGTTTAGGTAGGAGACGCTCAACACTTGCAGAGCTTCTGCAAGAGCTTCCACAACCCCCTCAACCCGCTGCGCTAAGTGGTTGTAGAGCTTCTGCAGAGCTTCTGCAAAGCTTTGGAAGAGCTTCTCACCTGCCTTGCAGAGCTTCCACGGGAAACTTTCGCTCTGCCGACTTGAGCCAAGGTTGTTCCTTGCCCACCCTTTTCCACTCTTGCAAAGTCTCCCGTAGTCACAACAGTTAGGGGAGACGGATCTGGGACGGTCCTTATTTCGCCCAGCCGCCGTGGGATGCGCGGTCCTGAGACATAGAGGCACGCGACCGGCATTCGTTCATCTTGCGATACCATCACATGCAGTCATAGCCCGTTGATCCGTCGCTCCTTTGTCCCATCTTCCCAATCTGGATCTCTGCACGAGGATAGAAGCATAACAACTCGCTCAACCTCCGGGTTGAGGCCCCTTCTTTGTCGTGATGAGACCTCGTAAACCCGCCACTCGGCGCCGAATAGAAGGGGGGGAAACACCCCGCAGAATACCATCACAGAACCAGGGTTGCCGAGGGGTAAGGGCAGGAGCAAAAGCCTCAAGTCTAGACCCAGGAACGAGAGACTTCCACGACGGCACTCGCTGTTTCCATTACACAATGGGCCTAAAGGGGGGGAAACAACATCCCGCGCTCCTCGTCCAATGTCCCAGCCCAAGACGCACCTCTTATCTCGAATCGACATAGCTGCGATGTCGTCAGCCACTCCAGGCCTGTTCCGTCCAATCGACTCCCTTGGCAACCCGCAGCGGCGCCTTCGTGGCCGCACATTTCACAAGTAGCCAAAGAGCATGTCTCTCAGGGGGTGCGGCATCGCCAGAAGGTCTGGCCACCATTCGTAGTCCCGACATCCATCTAAGTTTCCCCTGATGCCGGGGTTTCGTCGTGGGGGAACATCGTGTCGTGAAAACGGCTCTAGGGAGACAACAGAGAAGAAGGAAAAGTTTAATAACGGGATTCGCCGAACACTGCCTGTCTTCATGACCGCTGGTCCTCCCAGCTCCCTAGCCACCGCAACTTCTCCGCCACTCGAGCCACCCCTTCCAGCGCCCCCTTGACCCTCCCGTCAGGGTCCTTGAACCTATGCCCTTCAAACTCGACGAAGAAGACGTACGTGAAGGGGCCCGTGAGGCTCGGCCTGCTGTTGATGCTGGTGAGGTTGAGCCTGAACTTGCGGAAGCACTCGAGCACGTCAGCCAGCGCGCCGTGGGCCTCATGCGGGACCGTGAATGACACCATCGACTTCGTCGTACCCCTCTTGCGCTCACAGTGGTCCGGCATCTTGCCCTCCAGGCCCTTGCGTATGATGAAGAAGCGAGTTGTGTTGTCCTCGCGGTCCTCAATGCTGCGCGCCAGTACGTCGATGCCGTGCATGCGGGCGGCGATCTCACTCGAGATGGCGGCCGAGGTGCCCGTCTCGTCCAGGGAGACGAGCTCCGCGGCGCGGCTTGTCGAGCTGACGTCGATAGCCTCGATCCCTTTCAGATACGTCTGCAGGAAAGCCACGCACTGGCCCCAGGCCTGCGGGTGCGAGTACAGGCGTTGTATGTGCTTCAGGCTGCACAGCGGCTTGGTCCGGGGCTTAAGGGGGTTGGGGTCCGAGGCGGTCGGGGTGCAGGCCCCGGAGCCATCGCCGGGCCCGGCAGCGTCGTCGAGCGCACGAGACGGGCGGCGGCCGACGAGAAAGTGGTGCACGTCCAAGTAAATTTCGCCACAGACGGAGAGGTCCGCGTACAGGCCGTTGCGATCGGCAAAGTTGTCGAGGGTAAACAGGACGGACCCGTTTGTTGAGTTCTCGACCGGGACGACGCCGAAGGCGACCTCGCCGGCTTGTACGACCTCAAAAATGTCTGTGGCCCGCGTCAGCAGTCGATGATTTTGGCGGGTGGGAGGAATATGAAAGCAAGGCCATGGCAAAGCTGGGGTAACAGAAGATACTCACCCGTGATAGTGACGACCGGCCTCAGTTCCCACTGGTCCTCGAGGAAAGCCTGCAATGAAGCCTGCATAATGTGTTAGATGACAACCCCGGGGAACGTTGTACGATGTGTGATTCAGTTGTCGTGATACCTGATGGGTGTACGAGGCTTGGGGGCCCAGGAAAGCGACCAGCGGCTTTGCGCCACCTGCAGCCTCTACCGGAACCTGAGACTGGTCACTCATGGCTCTTTGACGATGAGAGTAGAATGCGTGTCGTTGTTCTTGTTTATCTGTTTGCTTCTGGTTGGAGGGGCGACGAGTGTGCTGATGAGTTGCGAGAGGCTATCTCATCACCCGTCGTGGAACTCGAAGGCGCCTTTACTTCCGCTCCGGGTGGTCGCGTCGGAGTAGCACCACCTGCGGATGATCGGCTGTACACACGTTCCTCGTGATATCTTGAATACGAAGCAGCTTCATTTAATGAGCCGGACCGTCCCGCTGGCGAGCATCTGGCGGCCGGGAGGCGATGGTTGGGAACGTAGGTTGGCGTGAGAGGCGTGGACGAGGTGTCCGGGCCTACATCGGAGTTCGATGTGAATGACTGGGCGCGCCTTTCTGGAGGGTTTTTTTTTTGCGCGGGGCCTGGGGTAGGTAGGTCCACCCGCTGTTGCTCGAAGGCGCAGGAGCCCACGACTTTGCACTCCAGGCTTCGAAGCTTACGCGAGTAAGACCGCAATACGTTCCAATTGCTTCATAAATCTGGTCCGTAAATTTTAGATAACGATGATAATCATTCTTTTGGCTTGTTGTCGGGGGTTTACAGAAGATGGGAGTGCTCTACTACGTAAAACGGTTGAGAAGCTTTGATCTGAGACATCCAAAACACTCAGCACCGGTGCATCGTCGATAATGACGCTTTGCTGCGGCTGTTTACGGCCATCGTACTGGCCCGAAGGTTGTTCTCATCTATGCAGTTCCGGCTGTGATTTTGATCCATTATTCTTGCACGTTGCTCGCTGAAGCAATTCAAAGATGCCGTAACGAGCATCTTCAGAGCTACTAAAGGCCTCCTAGATCACCAGTCTGACGACGTTCGTCGTCACATGTATGTACTGGTGCTTGAGGAACACGACACTGGAGCCAATAGCGGCGCACAAGTAAGCCATTGTCGTGCTGGCGAGAGAGGCACTACCCGCCGTAAATTCGGTGCGTCTTCTACCAACAGCGGCCGCGGCGTTTGTCAAATAAGGTGTAAGAGGTTATCCCTGGATCGACTTAACATTCAACCTCGTCAAGGCTAGACATAAGCTCCTCTGAATTGTACGGTCCCGATACGATTATAAGTATAGATGCCGCGGTGTTCGCGGGCAGGTTAGGCCTGCTTCGCGGCATTTCGGTCGGCATACAAGATGGCATGATCAGTAAAAGAACACCATCTGGGAAGCGTAACATGTGTACTCGAAACGGCGCCAGTTTCATTCCCACTACTCGCAGCGAGAAGCAAATGAAAGTTGTGCGCGGTGTCTGTGGAGGAAGACTCGACCCGCAAAATCGAACCATGACATATACAGCTGGCATTCAATCTGTGAGATCTTGTAGCTGCATTGACCGAAGCCTCCAGGGCTGCAGGGTCGGGAAACTAGGCCGAATCATAAGTCTCGGTGACGCCTTCGGTGGCGGCCGAGTTTGGTCCCGTAAGATCCGTGGAAGCCGACAGCCGGTCGTGCGGAGACGGGCGACGCGCCCGAATGGGCGAAATCGGAAAGGCCTACCTGTAAGTTAACAGGCCACCGGATGCTGACAGCCATGACCGGTGGCAGGCGTCGGTGGCCACGGAGTTCTTCCTAGGTCCGAACTGGTCATCCTAGTTTTTCTTCGTGCATTCATCCTGACAACAGTTCATCCTTCAATTTCAATAGACCTTTTTTTCCCGAAGATGCTCTGAAGCATCGCGAAATGCCCAGCTTGCTAGCCAGACGCTGGTGGTCTTGGCTCGATGTCGTGTCCGCTACCCCAGATGCAGGGGAAGTTGGGCTGGGACGACGCTTCTTGCAAGAAGCAACACTACACGTCGCACAATTGATCGTATTCGCAGTGCCGTGAGATAGATGTGCAAGCAATGGCTTGCCTTGACTTTAGCCTCGCTTTCGGCATCTGACTTCTTCGCAAAAAATTATGATGCTAAATGAGGGGGATCTTGTGAGGCTCAATGCGCGGCGCGCCTCTTCCGTCATAATTGTACATGTCCAAAAAGCAGTCGGACTGAGAAGGCAAATAAAAACCAGGGTTTCTGTCAGTGAGGAGCTGCGAGGATGGTGGTGAGGTGCCGGCGTGGCGGGATAGGCTTCCCACAAGGCGATCTCCGTTGGTCTGCAGGGTGGCTTGGGACGATGGCTTTTCATTTGTTTGGCATTGGACATGCAAGGAGGATCTTCCAAGGTTTCATGTTTCAGGTTGGCTGGCGCCCGCTCTGGCCAGGCCACGTTGACCTCCATTAGCTGGTCGGATACGGAGCCCTTCTTTGCAACTTGCTCTTTTTGACGGTCAAGCGTGGTTTAGTGTGAAACGCCAAACGCGCACCAGGGACACATTTGCGAATATCGTCAGTCGAAGAGTCATCCTCTTTGGAAGTAACTTATTTCCTGTGCATGACTGCAGATCTCCACAGTCGATGCCGAACAGGAGAAGGAATCAATGGCGACATGCAAGGCCAGTAGATTGTGCTGCACGATGCTGTGCGACTGCGGCACAGACGCCTGCGAATTTTTGAAAATAGCATCGTACTTTAATTCCCTGGCCCATGTGCAGAAAAAGAAAGTCTCGTCATAGTGCTCCTTCCCGTACACGAGATCAGCTCCTCAGAGGTGTCTTTCCGTTCAGGTGCTAGGGTAGGTAGTCTTTCAAAGTTGAGGTGTCACAGGTAACATGGCGGCTCGTCCGAGAGAAAAGTCAATAGACGGCTAATAGGTAATGATGGCAGGCGGTGATTGGTCGTTGCGCTATCGAAGGCTTCCAGGAGGCTCTCCAAGCAGCAGCCAGCCGGGATGATCCACGAACTCACGATGTCGAAAGTGACGGTGAGGATGGGTGAGCGCAATCCGCGACTCCCCGCTGCGAAGGTGCTCGAAATGATATCGTCGTGTTAATCAACCTGAGGACGCTAATGCCCAAAAGTGAGCGAAATTAGCGCGCAGTCAGTTGACACAGCTTGCCAGTCTGAATGCTTAGTAATCTTTGTAACTAAATAAAGAACTAGAGTCTTTTCTAAGTAGTATAAAGTATGATAAACTAAGAATATATACTATATATTCTTAAAATAAAGTATATATAAGTAATTATATTATAATATAAATTATAGCTTAAGTAATAATAACTAGCTAGATAATAGCTAGTAGTAACTATAATATTAATAGTAAGCTATTAATATTTATAATAATAGTATTAATAACTATAATTATAGAAATATTTACTCTACTTACTTAATATATCTAACTTAGATTTAAGTCTATAACCTAGTATAAATATTTAAGCTAAGTAGTTATATAATCTATATATAACCTACTTCTAACTACTTATTAAGTTTATAGTTATAATACAGCCCCCTGTAAAAAAGACTATAATAAATTCACCCAGTTTATAGGTATAATTTGGGAAACACTATAGAGGCACTTTAACCTATACCCTCTACTAGTTAAGGATAATAATATAGGAACTTAATATATTTCTGCTAGCAAGCAAACCCTTATATAAAGTTAGATACGCGCTCTGGCTAAATAGACTAGTAGAATAGTAACGGCGCGGGCAACGCCGCGCTATATATAACGGGGCTGATTATATTAGGGCTAAGTATCTAACTACTTATACTCCTCCCACCTCACTAAGCTACTTACTAGATATCCTCTCTTTTAAATAACTATTAATAATTTAAAATACTATACTTTTTTATCTATTTCTTTAATATAGTAATATTATAAAACTAATAATAATAATAATAATAATAATAATAATAATAATAATAATAATAATAATAATAATAATAATAATAATAATAATAATAATAATAATAATAATAATAATAATAATAATAATAATAATAATAATAAT